>CABHPQ010168951.1:5480-40098 GCA_902168405.1 Peromyscus aztecus | reverse complement strand
TGGACTCCCGGAGCTCCACCTGGGGCCTGACCTTGGATATCTGCATCCAGTTCCCTCAGTCATTGGATGGGGTTTCTAGCTCGACACTTAGGGTGTTTGGCCATCCTATCACCAGAGTAGGTCAGTTCAGGCTATTTCTCGACTATTGCCAGCAGTCTATTGTGGGGGCATCTTTGTGGATTTCTGTGGGCCTCTCTAGCACTTTGCTTCTTCCTATTCTCATGTGGTCTTCATTTACCATGAACATTCCTTGTGTTCCCTCTCTGTTCTTGATCCAGTTGGGACCTCCCGCTCCCCCAAGTTCTCTTTCCCTGGCCCCTCGCCCCTCATTACCCCCACTCATGTCCAGACTGTTCATGTAGATCTCATCCATTTCTCCGTCACTGGGTGATCCCAGTGTCTTTCTTGGGGTCCTGTTTTCCAGGTAGCCTCCCTGGTGTTGTGAGTAGCCATCCAGTCATCCTTGTTCCACAACTAGTATTCTCCTATGAGTGGGTACATACCATGTTTGTCTTTCTGAGTCTGGGTTACCTCACTCAGGAGGATTTTTTCTAGATCCCTCCATTTGCCTGCAAACCTCATGATGTCATTGTTTTTCTCTGCTGAGTAGTATTCCATTGTGTATATGTACCACAGTTTATTTATCCATTCTTCGGTTGAAGGGCATCTAGGTTGTTTCCAGGTTCTGGCTATTACAAATAATGCTGATATGAACATAGCTGAGCAAGTGCCCTTGTGGACATACCCTAGAATTTTCTAACACATTGGACTCTTAATTATTATTGAAGGAAGGACTGTAAATGTAGGCTGAAGTTCAGACACGGGTAGTGATAAAATGAGAACTGATGAGCCAACCCATATGATTTCAAATAAAATCATACAGAACCTTACGGTCTTTTGAGAGTTCCACCTCTCTCTGTACACAGGACAAAGAAGGGCCCTGTGTATAGGAACCACTGTCCATGGAGTTGCAGTGTGCCCTTCTTCCTGGCATGTGAATATGCTTGTCAGCTTAGAAGTTCTCTGAACCCCATCATTTTGGGGTTTTCATGAAGGTTTCATTAAGTAGACAGGATCACCAAATCATTTGGTCATTGGTGACTGAGTTCAGTCTCCAGCACCCCTGTCCCTCAGTTTAGGGACAAGGCTGAAAGTTTGACGTTTTCAATCAAGGCTTGATCTTTCTACCACTGTTGCTTCTCCTTAAGCTGCCCAAGGACTCCTGCTACCAGTCATCTAATTAGCATACAAAAGATACTTGGAATCCCAGCAGCCTCCGCATGCCAGGAACTGAAATAAATAAATGCTATACTTACTATAGATAAAGGCTATTTCCATGGAGAGTGGATATTGTTTTCTGTTCGCTTGTGCTATTGTTAAACATGGGGGAATCAACCTAAAATTTGAGTAGTGATGGAGTAAAGAATTACGCTTCGACTTGTGATGCACATCCGGTCTGATGCAACACATATGCTTTCACAAGGTGCATTTGGTGTCTGTGCTGTGAGGAAGAGAAGTCGGGTGGGGCTCTGTGGTTCTGGGCAGTTTGGTCTTCACCAGGAGTTTGTGTTTCCTCCCTCACGTTGTTTCTTCTTTTTAATTGAAAAAAGTCTTTTCATATAATTTATTGGTAATGTTCTCCCCTCCCCACAATTCCCACAAGATCTTCTCCACCTTCTACCCACCGAACATTTTATTCTTTTTCTCTGTCTTTACAAAAAACCCCCACAAGAACAAGAAACACAAAAAACTCCCACAAAACACAAAAATGAAAATCAAAATAAGCAAGCAAAAAACTGATAAGACAAAAACAAAGTCAAATTAAACAAAAAGTCCACAAAAATGCCATTGAGTTTGTTTTGTATTGGCTGACCACTCATGAACATGGATCCTGCCCTGAAGTATGGTTGACATATAGTGAAACTCCATTAGAGAAAACTGATTTCTCCATTTGCCAGCGGGTATCAGTTGCAGATAGCTTCCTGTCTAGAGGTAGGACCCCATGTCCAATCCCCCTCTCAATCCTAGAATCTCTTCTGTGTTGTTGATAAATTGTGCACCCCAATAAACTTATCTGGGAGTCAGAGACAGAACAGTCACTATATTAAGCATAGGTTTAGGCAGTGATAACACACGCCTTTAATCCTAGCATTCTGAGGCAGAAATCTGTCTGGATCTCTTTGAGTTCAAAGCCACACTGGAAACAGCCAGGCATGGTGACACACGCCTTTAATCCCAGGAAGTGATGGCAGGAAGCAGAAAGGTATATAAGGCGTGAGGACCAGGAACTAGAGCCTTTATAAGCTTTTAAGCTTTTAGCAGCAGTTCAGCTGAGATCAATTCAATGAGGACTCAGAGGCTTTCAGTCTGAGGAAACAGGATCAGCTGAGAAGTTGGCAAGGTGAGGTGGCCGTGGCTTGTTCTGTTTCTCAGATCTTCCAGCATTCACCCCAATACCAGGCTCCATGTTTGATTTTATTAATAAGACCTTTTAAGATTCGTGCTACACTTCTGGCTTAACCCTGTGCAGGTCTTGTGCATGCTGCTTCAATGTATGTGAATTCATGTGTGCATCAGTCCTGTTGCATCTGGAAGACACTTTCCTTGGAGTCACCCACCACATCTGGTTCTTCAAGAATTTTTTCTTCTTCTTTTTCTTTTTCTTTTTTTTTTTGCTTCCTTTTCAACATTGATCCCTGAACGTTGGAGGGAGGGTTGATGAAGACATGTTGGAGGGAGGGTTGATGAAGATATCTCATTTAGAACCGAGAGCTTCACAGTCTCTCACTGTCTGCAGGTTGTTCAGTTGCGGGTCTCTGTGTTAGTTCCCTCTACTGCATGAAGAAGCTTCTCTGATGTGGTTGAGTGAGGCACTGGTCTATGGGTGTAGCAATATGTCATTGGGGTCGTTTTCTTGCTATCGTCCTTTTGCAGAATGATTGCATTTGTTTCCCCTGGGCCCATGTTATATCCGATCTCAGGTCCTTGGCCATGTGAGCAGTGTCAGGTGTGGGTTCTGTCTCCTAGAGTGGGCCTTAAATCCAATAAAAAAAAGTGGTTTGTTGCTCCTAAAATGTCTGTGCCACGTTACAGGCAGTAGGTCACAGGGTTTGTAATTAGGTGATAGTGTTGATTTCTTTCGTCCTAAGGTATCCTGCAGAGTGCAGTAGGGTGAGACTTCTGTTTAGGCACCAGCTCAACTTCTCTGTGTTTAGTGACATGAACCAGTGTTGTCCTCAGCAACAGGGGCTTACCATCATGTTGTGGGGAGCAACTGACAGCCTTGGCAGCAGCCCGTGCTGTTTGGGGGTTTCTATGAGTCCCTTTCTGACTGGTGACTCGACATTCCTGGCACTGGAGTTTTACTTGGCAGCAAGATGTCTGGTTGGACTCTGTCTCCCCTCTTGGATGTGACTCCATTTAGATTCCTTCCATATATACACGTATGTTAGGAAGCTTCCCCAGGAGTGGGTTTCCATGTGACTTTTCAGATGGCCTTTAGTGTTAGTTGTCTCTCCCCACATTCCCCCCTTCACTCTGCTCTCACATCCCCTTCCCCACTCAATCTTAGTTTTCCCATTGTCACGCCATAACACTGTATTCTATTTCCCCATCCGTGGGAGATCCACTCCTCTCCCGGGTCCCCTACTAGGCACCTAGTTTCTGTGGTTATTCAGACCGTAGCACACATTTTGAAAGCTGAAACACTAACATCCAAATACAAGAGAGAACATACAAGGTTTGTCTTTTGGGTCTGTGTTATTGGGGATCATCTTTAAATATTTGTTTATAGTTAGCATATAGAATGATGGGTTTCCTCGTGACATGCTCATGCATATATTGAAGTCGTTACACTTTGTTCTTAACCACCCTAGCTGATGGTGGTTCCATCAGTCCCCAGTCCCCACCTCTTGCTGACTGATGACACTCTGCACAAGTTTGATTTCTATCATTGTACCTATCCTGTAAAATGAATGCCTCTTCGTACTGGCAGATCTAGTAGAACGGAGAAGAGAAAAAGGGGATAGGCCAGTCCTAGAACTACTCCCCTCTTGTGGACCAGCTCGAAGCATCTCTATGGACACAACAGTGGTGTGGAGACCCCCCCCACCCTTGGCAACAACCTTTAGCTGCCCAGAGCTCACTGGGTCCAGCTAAGGATGGCTTGTGCTCCAGTTGTCCCCACCAGCAGCCCTGTCCTGTCCGGTGTACTTTCATTCTTATCTTTGTCACGAGTCCGTCAGCAAGTTGTCTCCATGGCCTTCACTTAGTCCTGAGCCGAGCACATGGCAGATGATTGCCTGACTTTTATCCAATGGTTAAAGATGAGAATCCAACTCTGTTCCTACCTTCCCAGCATGGCATTCAGATGAGAGGATGGGCATTAGGATGCCCTAACTGGGCATTGTAGGTCAGCTGAATTTCCAGTCCACTGCCAGGTCAGGTGGGCTCTGTGAGTCTGGCAGTAGGAAGATGTCACAGATCTGCCGCCGTTGACATCTTCATCCTCAGAACAACACTCTCAGCAGCTTTCTACATGCTGGACTCAGCACAAGAGCCACAGGGTGGAGAGCAAAGGAGGCAGATTCTGAGCTGGCACCTCTCGCCCGACAGATGCCTGATGTACTGTTTCTAGCACCAGGGCATTGAATCTGCACCGTGCCCTGGGAAGGGCTTTTCACTCTGTTTGGAAGCAGAGCTCCCAGACAGATCTGACTGTGGGGAGGGGAAGGCATATTCCTTCCAAACAATGCAGTTTCTTCTCATTTCCAAAGTTGTCTATGCAGCAGTACTGGCCCTTTATAAATCTCATAAATAGCTCTTGCTTAAAAATCTGATACAATTCCAAAATGTCCATAACGATGATTAGAATACAGCACAAGAGTGCTTTGTCACAGAGAAACCCATTTAAAACCAGTCTAAGGCTGGTTTTGAAAAATTTTAGGAAGGGAGAAAATATGTAAAGTAAGAGAAAACAAGCTGTGAGGAGAAAAAAAAACTGTGTGAGAGACAATCAATTCATCAGGGAGCTGCAATCAGATGCCCCAGCTCAGACGGAAGGATGATACTGTCACTTTAAAGTTTTTAAAAATGTCACTGAGCTATGAGCATTAAGGGCTGGGTACCAAATAGATGATAAATATTGTGGGACCAAAATTCTCAAGATCCCCAATATTAGGAACCACTAAGGAAATTACAGTCCCTCCACGGCACAATAGTCATTAAAATGATATTAAGAGTCTTTAAGGGTGTGAGAAGTACTTATGGAATAATATTAAGCCAAAGAAAATAATGGCTATTCAAAACTGTGAATGGAGAAAGCTCTCAAACACATAAAACACATAGTAGATAATGGACGCTATCTTGCCAACCACAACTGTTTTCTTTATAAGAAGGGGCCCCCTTCTGCTCCTGAGATCTATCAATTTAATAAAATTAAACAAAAAAATTGCTTATTATATTTTTGAGTGAAACATCCTTTGAGTTGTGTTTAGAACGGAAGCATTGCCAGGTATATTCTGGCGGGATGGAAGAGACCTGGGGAGCAGGCAGTCAGAACCCAGTAGCATGTAGACCAGCACTGCAGAAGGAATACACTTCTACTACCCCACTTAAGTGTTTGCTGAAGCCAACGGGAAGACATGGAAAACTCCTAGTTTCCTATTTTCCCATTGGGCATTGTACTGTTTATCTTTCTTGTGCTGTACAAGACACCCAACGAGAGCAGTTTAAGGAAGGAAGGGTTTATTCGGGTCATTGTTTAAAGTTGTAGTCCATCATGGAGGCAGAGGTATGAGGTGACTGGTCACGATTTAGTTCATGTGTGTGCCGTCATGAAGCAGAAAGAGATGGATGCGATGACTCTCCTTGCTTCCTCCTTTTTAGTCAGCCTGGAACTTCAGCCCATAGAATATCCCAGTCTATAGAATACCCCAGCCCATAGAGTACCCCAGCATATGGAATTGTACCAGAGAAAGTGTCAGTGGAGAAAACTGTCACACACTCGCCAGGAATCTTACTACATCATAGTTAGACCCTTGTCTTTGACTTGAAAGTTTTAGGCTGAAGCAGATTTTTATCCTAAAAAGTCATTGGCACATATGGTGGTTTGAATGAGAATGGCCCCCATAGGCTCATGGTTCCTTGTTGATCGACTATAAAGGAGGGATTAGAAGCCCACTGCCCTAGTTTATCTTGCAGGCAGGACAGCATTGTAGATCAAAGAAACTGTGGCTTGGTTGGTGTTTACATTTTCCTTTGGTCACATGCAGAGTATCTTCCTCTACCAAAGACAATGGCGTATAGGGGTGAAGGCTCTATCTAGGCACAAGATCATCGTCTCCATGTTCAATGCATTCTGTAAGTGCTGTCTTTAGCAAAGGGGCCTTGCCATCATTTTGTAGAGAGCAGCCTATAGTCTTCACAACCATCTGCGGTGTTTGGAGATTCCCACAGGACCCCTTTGGCCAATACCTCCATTAAATGTAACCCAATCCTAACACCAGAAACTTCATTTGGTAACAAGAGATATCTGGTAGGGGCTGCCTCCCCCATTATTTGGTGGTTTCATTTAGACCCCCCTCATAAGCTTCTACTGTATGAAGTTTTCATACTACCTCTCAAATGCCCTTAATTTGTCTCCCCCTGTCTTCCCTTCCTTGTCCCCATCTACCTTCCCCTCCCTAGTTGATCCTCCTGTTCCAGCCCACTCCCCATTATCCATCCATAACTATCTATCTGTTTCCCCTTCCTAGGGAGATCTATCTATATCCCCCAGTCCCTTACTCTATGTTTAACCTCTGTGGTTCTAAGGATTGTAGCTTGGTTATCATCTATTTAACAGCTAATATCCACATATAAATGAATACATAACACATCTATTCTTATGGGTCTGGCTTACCTCATTTGGGATGATTTTTTTCTAGTTCCATCAATTTACCGGTGAATTTCATGATTTCATTTAACAGCTGCATAATACTCCATTGTGTAAACACATTTTCTCTATCCATTCTTCTGTTAAGGGACATAGAGGTTGTTTCAAATTTCTAACTATTATGAATGGAGCAGCAATGAACAGGCTTGAGCAAGTGTCTCTGTGGTAGGATGAAGCATCCTTTGGGAATATGCCCAGGAGTGGGAGAGCTGGAACTTGAGGTAGATCAATTGTCTTCTTCATAAGGAACAGCTACGCTGATTTCCATAGTGTCTGTACAAGTTTGCCCTCTCAAAAGCAGTGGAGGAGTGTTTACCTTACTCCACATCCTTGCCAGCATGAGCTGTCACTTATTTTATTGATCTTAGCTATTCTGATGGGTGTAAGATGAAATCTCAAAGTAATTTTGATTTGCATCTTCCTGATGATGAAGGATGTTGAACATTTCTTTGTTTATCAGCCATTTGAGTTTCCTCTTTTGAGAATTCTGTTTAGATCTGTACCCCATTTTTAAATTGGGTAATTTATTTTCTTGATATCTAGTTTTTTTGAGTTTTGTAGATATTTTAAATATTAGCCCCCTGTCAGATGTACAGTTGGTAAAAATCTTTTCCCATTCTGAAGGCTGCCATTTTGTCCAAATGACACTGTCCTTTGCCATGCAGAAGCTTTTCAGTTTCATGAGGTCTTCTTTATTAATTGTTGATCTTAGTGTCTGTGCTATTGGTTTTCTGTTCAGAAAATCTTTTCCTGTGCCAATGAGTTCAAGGTTATTCCCTTCTTCCTCTTCTGTCAGGTTCAGTGTATCTTGTTTTATGTTGAGGTCTTTGATCCATTTGGAGTTGAGTTTTGTGAAGGGTGATAAGTATGGATCTATCTGGATTCTTCTACACGCAGTTCACTCTGACCACACCATTTGTTGAAGATGATGTCTTTTTCCCAGGGTGTCTTTCTGCTTCTTAATAAAAAATCAGATGTCCATAGGTGTGTGGATTTATGTCTGAGTCTCTAATTAAATTCTGTTGATCAATGTGTCTGTTTTTACAACAATACCATGTTCTTGTTGTTTTATTACTACAGCTCTGTAGTTCAAATTGAATTGGGAATGGTGAGACCTTCAGCAGTTCTTTTATTGTTCAGGATGGTTTTAGTCATCCTGGGTATTTTGTTTTTCCATATGAAGTTGAGAATTTTCCTTTCAAGGTCTGTGAAGAATTGTGTTGGAATTTTGGTGGGGCTTGCATTGAATCTGTAGTTTGCTTTTGGTAGGATGGCCATTTTTACTATGTTAATCCTATTGATCCATGAGCATGGGAGATCTTTCCATCTTCTGATTTCTTCTTCAATTTCTTTCTCCAGTATCTTAATGTTTTATCATACAAGTCTTTTGCTTGCTTGATTAGAGTTACCCCCAAGGTGTTTGGAATTATTTGAGTTTATTGTAAAAGGCGTTGTTTGCCTGATTTCTTTCTCAGCCTGTTTGTAGTTTGTATATAGCAGGGCTACTTATCTGTGTGAGTTAATTTTGTATCCAGCTACTTTTCTGAGAGTGTTTATCAGCTATAGGAGTTCCCTGGTATGATTAATAGGATCACTTATGTATACTATCATATCATCTGCAAATAAGAATACTTTTGACTTCTTCTTTTCCAGTTTGTACCCCCCCCATCTTCTTTAGTTGTCCTATTGTTCTAGATAAGACTTCAACTTCTCTATTAAATAGGTATGGTGAGAGTAGAAAGCCTTGTGTTGTTCCTGATTCTAGTGGAATTGCTTTGACTTTCTTTCCATTTAGGTTGATGTGGGCCATAGGCTTGCTGTTAACTGCCTTTACTATATTCAAGTACGTCCCTTATATCCCTAATCTCTCCAGAACTTGTATGGTGAAGGGGCGTTAGATGTTTTTCAAAGGCTTTTTCTGCATCTAATGGGATGATCATGTGGTTTTGTCTTTCACTTTGTTTATATGGAGGCTATATCGATTTACATATAATGAACCATCCCTGCATCTCTGGGATGAAGCCTACTTGATCATAGTAGATGATCTTTTTGATGTGTCCTTTGATTCAGTTTGCAAGTATCTTATTGAGAATTTTTGCATCTATGTTCATAAGGAAAATTGATGTTTCTTTGTTGGGATTTTATGTGGTTTGAGTATGAGGGTAACTGTGGCCTTATAAAATGAATTGGGCGCTGTTCCTTCTGTTTCTATTTTGTGGCATAATTTGAAGAGTATTAGTATTAATTCTTCTTTGAAAGTCTGGTAGAATCCTGTATTAAAATCACCTGGCCCTGGGCTCTTTTTTGTTGAGAAACTTTCAATGACTACTTCTATTTCACTAGGGGTTTGTCTTAGTTAGGGTTTTATTACTGTGAAGAGACACCATGACCATTGCAACTCTTATAAAGGAAAACATTTAATTGGGACTGGCTTACAGTTCAGAATTTTAGTCCATTATTGTCACGGCAGAAAGCATGGTGCCACACAGGCAGACATGGTGTCAGAGAGTTAGCTGAGAGTTCTACATCAGGATCCATGGGCAGCAGGAAGAAAGAGATACTGGGTCTGGATTGAGCATCTGAAACCTCAATGCCCACCTTCAGTGGCACACTTCCTCCAGCAAGGCCACACCCACTCCAACAAGGCCACACCCACTCCAACAAGGCCACACCCACTCCCTCAGGGGCACACATCCCAATAGTACCGCTCCCCATGAGACCATGGACGCCTTTTTCATTCAAACTATCATAGAGTTATAGGTCTGTTAAACTTACCTTATCTGATCTTGATTTAATTTTGGTAGGTGGCATGTATCGAGAAAATTATTTCTTTTAGATTTTCAAATTTATTGGAGTACAGGTTTTTTTGGTTTGGTTGTTTTTTGTTTGTTTGTTTTTCTTTTTTTGTTTTTTCAAGACAGGGTTTCTCTGTGAAACAGCTTTAGCTCTCCTAGAACTTGTTCTATAGACCAGGCTGGCCTCAAACTCACAGAGATCCACCTGCCTCTGCCTCCCGAGTGCTGAGATTGAAGGTGAGTGTCACCACCGCCCGGCCCGGAGCACAGGTTTTTAAAGTATGTCCTATGACTCTCTGAATTTCCTCTGTGTCAGTTGTTATGCCGTTCTTTTCATTCAGAATTTAATTTGGATGCTCTCTCTCTGGCTTTTGGTTAGTCTGGATAAGGATTGTAAGAAAATCAATCTTACTGATTTTCTCCAAGAACCAACTCCTTTTTATCGATTGTTTGTGCTCTGGTGGTGTTGCTGTTTCTTTTTTGTTGATTTCAGCCCCGTGTTTGGTTATGTCTTGCCATCTACTCCTTTTGGAGTGCATTTCAAGAGCAGAATCATCTGTGCTCGCCAGGCTTCTCCTCATGCTCCATTTGCTGCTGCTGTGGACATGCTGCCTCCAAGGTTTGCCTACTCTTTGTTGGTGTTCTGTCTCTCAGACCTTTGACCCCCCCATCTTCCTTTCTGCTGGAACACCAGTCTTTGGCTAACCAGTGCCAGATTCTGACATCCATCCCTCATTTCTCCTTCCCTATTCTGGGAGTGGCCAGACAGACATGAGGTTTCATTACTTCAGGGGCAAACTCGCCCTGTACATCTGTAGAAGGAAGCCCTGGAAGGTGACTGAACATGCGGGTGGTGCACCCTGGACTTTTGATGACCCTGTCATTGGGAAGATCCATGGTTTTTAAAGTATGAACCATCTCAGGAATCTTTTCCTATTTTTTGGCTCAGTCTGTTTTCTGTATGTGTTACAGTTGGTTGTGAAATATCTCAAACACAAGTCCGTGTGTTTGAACGCATGGCTCCTGGCTGCAGTGCCCTCAGAAGACAGTGGGACCTTCAGGAAACAGGGCCTAGCTCTGGAAGAAGTAAGTCACTGAGAGGTGGACCTGCATCCGGTCTGGTCTCTCTTACTTACTCCACTTCCTGATCCACTGAGATGAGAGTAAGCACCGTTGACTCTGGTTACACCATGCCTTCCCCAACGTGACAGACCGGACCCTCCCAGACGTGAGCCAGAATAATCCCCTTTTCCCTTAAGTGGCTTCTTCAGCCATCTTACCCACAGCAATGAGAACTACGACTGTCACAGAGTGGAGCTGCCTTTTATTCCCCTCTCTTTGTGGTAGCCCCCTTCTGGTCTTTCTGGATCTGATGAGCATAGTTGCCATTGGAGATGAACATGTGACCCAGAGCTGGCCATCAGGGCCCCTTCATGGGCAAAAGATGGTCTCTTGCTATATCATTGCTAATCTGGGGTTCAAAGTATAGAAATGTTTATGGGCGAGCCACGTACTTGATAGACCTTAAGGAAGAGGGAAGAATTAGACAAGAGAGAGAAAGGGAGTGATGGAAGGAGGGAGAAGATGAGGGAGGAAGGGGGCAGAAACTACTCGAGCAGTCCTGTAAGCTCTTCCATGTCCACGATAAGCTCAGTCCAGTTCCCATCTTGAGAATGCCTGGGAAAGCAATGACACCCTGCTACCGTAAGCCTTTTTATGCAGGAGCTTTAACAGTAACACAAAGTACCGAGTGCTTTGAAGCCCCTGAGCTGGGAGGCTGGCTGCAGAGGGCAGGAGGCCTCTGACAAGTGTTTTCAAATCAATTCAAAGCAACACGGGTGACACAGTAGCAGCCAGCCTCTGCCGGGAATACCAGTCTATGGAAGGCAGCCTCTGCACACCAACAGACAGCACTGAGTCAAACTGGGCTGTAGCCTCCCTCTGAATTCTCCCAAGATAGTAAAACCAGTGTTCTTGCTGATCAGAGACAAGCCAACCATTTTCCTCCCTAATAGACAGCTGTGTTTGAGAAGAGAAAGCAGCCCAAGGCATCTCTGGGGTTTGTCGTCAGCTGAAGTGAATGGAGAGCTACTCTTCCGGAGCTGCTGAGTGTTACCCAGCTGACGCACCAGTTGCCATGGTGCCAGAGTGCACTTTGCCATTGCCAAAATCTCTGCACCTGTACCTGCAAAATGTCACTGACAGGAAGCTCATTGTCATGATTAAAATAGCTAGTCATGCATAAGCAGCACCAGGGAACATTATGCTGGCCAGGAATGTGGTGTCTTCATAGGTCAAGAAAGAACACTCCATGAGTGCTCTTCAGCTGTAGTTCAAAGTCATTTAGAAGCATTTACTGAGAGGCAGTGATGTGTAAACTTCAGAGAGAGGGCACATGGTGTGTGTGTGTGTGTGTGTGTGCCTGAGTGCATGCATGTGTGTGTGTGTGCGTGCGTGCGTGCGTGTGTGTGTGTGTGTGTGTGTGTGTGAGAGAGAGAGAGAGAGAGAGAGAATTGTGCTCTGGGGAGGTCAGACAGTGGGAACAGAAGGGTTGGTGTGTATGCAGTGAAAATCACGCACATGGCCTACCTCATGTTCCAAAGCTGCTCGTGGAAATGGTGAATTGCTTGGCTGTGGTGTCGAAGGCACAGTGGTGAAGGTGGTGACCACACAGAATCCACCACTGTCTTTCCCTTCTACTTCCTGTCCTGGCCCAGGACCTTCCCCTGCACTCTGGAAGCTGGCTCCTAATTTCTGTTTCCGGAGTTAGCATTTTTAAAGATTTGTTTTTATTTTTATTTGTGTGTATGTGTCTGTATGAATATATGCCACATGTGTGCCCACAGAGGCCAGAAGAGGGCATCCAATTTCCTGGAGCTAGTTTTAGGTGGTTGTGAGCTGCCCAGTGTGGGTGCTGGAAATTGAATTCAGATCTTCTGTAAGAGCAGCAAGCACCCTTAACCACTGAGCCTTTTAAACCAGTCCCATCTCCCTGGAGTCATATGTGTTCTCCACCTAGCAGGGAGAAAATTAGTCTTTCTAAGATCTGTGACACTCTCTCTGCTCAGGATCTTCAGCATCTCCCTCCTGCCTTCTCCATATTCATCCTGACTTTCAATTTTATCTTCAACTCCTCACCCTACACACTTACATTCTATCAAGTAATCCCCACAATCTCCCCCATGGCCTTGAACTAGACTCTGCCAAGGCACAAATCATTGAGAATGTCCTACATGAACCGTCTTCTGAGCAGGCACAGCGTCTCCCTTTTATAATTCCCCCTTGGTGTATGATACATTGTTGCTTTTGTTTGTTTGAGACATGGTCCCACCATGTAGCCAAGGCTGGCTCAAACTCATGACCTTCTGGCCTTAATCTTCCTAGTGCTGGATTGCAGCTGTGTACTTGCAGGCCTGGATTTTTAGTGATCTGGAATTAAATTCTATCTTTTTGTGAGCCCATTGATGGCAAGAGCACACTTATTTCTCTTTGAACTATGCCTACATCTCACAGGCTTCCTTATTTGGGACATCCAGTAGACTCTGTGATAAATGGAAGAGAAATGGATAGATGAACGTACAATCAGTGTTAAGTTAGAGAACAATAATTAAAATAAGATATATACATATACATATGACTTTCATAAAAGGAAAACATGCTAACAATTTGATGTAATTCACTAATTAATGAGGCAATCAGAAAGCTGTTGGATACAACTGGCTCAAGAAGAATTCTAAGAATCACATGTCAATAACAGAAAATAGCATGAATTGCATGAATTTATAAATGAGGTGAAAATTGATTTGGGGATGGAGCAGGAGGAAAGGAAGCCCATTGTAGTTCTGTTGTTAACCCAATTCCTTGGCATGTGTCTATGGACAAGAAATACTTGTGGGACATCTTACAACCCAGAAGGCGGTAAAGGAGCTCATGGACCTTGAAAGGTACAGAAGCAAAGTGGGGTCAGGAGACTCAGCTAACACCTTCTTTTCCACTCCAGACTCCACGTGATCCACTTCTGTTTCCATGTCTTTCCCTTCTGTAGTATGTTTGGCCACGATGCCTCCGATGCACCTTGCAAACAGAAGGTAGTGAAGGCAGTGGAGGTTGACAACACCGCCCTCGTCCCCAATGCTCGCTTTCTCCTCAGTGAATATGGTTCACTTCTCTATCTAAGATCGCTGTTCATTAAAATAGAGGATAATAGGGTCTGGGAGGAGGCTCAGCTGGTAACGCGTTTGCTGTACAAGGAGAAGGACCTGAGTCTGGTCCCCAACCCCAAGTAAAGATGTCAAGGATTGTGTAACTCTGTGTAACCCCAGTGCTGAGGAGGCAAGGACATGCTGATCCTGCTGTCCAGGCAGCTTCACCTATTCAGTGGGCTACAGGGCAGTGAGAGATTCTGTCTGAAAGAGACAAGGACAGTGACTCCTGAGGAATAACAGCTAATGATATATTGGTCTCCCCATGTGCTTGCACACATGTGCACACCCATCCAACACATGTGTTATCTGCATGTACGCACACAAAAGACAGAGGATAATATAAGAACAGCAAACACTACTATATGCCAAGCACTGTTCTAAGTGCTTTGCTTATTTAACCGTGGCGACCCTTTGACGGATTTGTTAATGCTGCCTCTATTCTGAGAAGAGGATGCTGACACAAAGTTGTGAAGCAGCATGGCTCAGGGTACACAGCCAGCAGTGGATGGACCTGGGATTTAACTCTAGGTGTGTCTTACAAAGCACTATGCTAGAAGGTCATTTGTTGATTTAAAGTGTGGTACGGTAGCTCAAACCAACTGTAGGAGTCAAATTTTAACTATTCCTTGGGTAAATCTTCTATACAGAGGGTGTAATACAGAGATTTGAATGCATCATCTTTAAGAAGTATTAGATAAATAGGCTTACTTTTAGCCTCCTTCAGAGGACAGTTTTTCCAAATCAAATATGATTTAATATAAAACCTTCAATTTGTAGAATTTCTTTTTTTTTTTTTTTTTTTGAGACAGGGTTTCTCTGTGTAGCTTTGCGCCTTTCCTGGAACTCACTTGGTAGCCCAGGCTGGCCTCGAACTCACAGAGATCTGCCTGCCTCTGCCTCCCGAGTGCTGGGATTAAAGGCGTGCGCCACCACCGCCCGGCTCAATTTGTAGAATTTCTATACACTGCCATAAGATACATACTGGATTCTTCGAGACTTTTCTCATCCCCTACAATATAGGATCACATGGTGTGGTTAACACAAAATAGGGTGCAATTAAATTTTCTTACATAATTGAATGAGTGTACTTTTAAACTTACCTATCCATTTTCTCATTGAACACAATGTGAACATTTTTTCATGAGTGGTCAGGCCACAGTTCAAAATGATGAACTTAATTGTCCAGCACCTGTAGGCCTTTAGCCCAATATCTGTCCAGGTATGACAGCAAGCACTTTCAAACTCTAATCTGATGAGGATGCTAGGAAGAAAGGACCTAGGTATGGCTCTAGGTGATATTTGTAGAGTATTTAAGAGCATCCCGATTCAGCAACGCAAGGCTCTGGATAGAGCAGGAAACTGGATAGGATGGATGGCAAGCTCCGTCCACGTGAGTATGTGCAGATTCCAGTATTGGAGCTTCTGTCCTGGTTTCTCAGATGTCTGGAGAGCTTGGAGGAGATGCAGGGAACAAAGACATGAACTCATAGCTTCAAAATGTAGTGGTGCAAGAGTCAGTCAGGATTGACTAAGGACTAAGCTGGTTCATAAATGAAGAGAACGTTTGCAGATGCCTCAACATCTGTGAAAAGTAATTACAAAGGAAGATGGGAACCAGCTGTGATGGTGTGCGCCTGTAGTCCGGGGCCGGGAAGGACTTTACTTGGACCCTGTCCTTTGCCACGGTCTGTCTTCTTCACAATGAACCCCTTTTCACTTGTGGGTTTCAGGTTCTTATTTGTAAAATCAAAAGACCATCTCAGGGAAGCAGTTTGGGAAAACAAAACTGCATTTCATGTTTCCACCACATTTTAATGAGTAGCCAAGTGCTGCCAAACATTTCTGTTCACTCTGTGTAGTCACCTGAAGAAAATATTCTCCCCAGAGAAGTGACCACACTCTACTTGATGGGATCTTCCTGCAAATAAGGTGTTTATAAACATCACTTCAGTTCTAAAGGGCTCTTCTTTCCACACGTGTGCAGGGACAAATGCAAGCACCAACACACACACACACACACACACACACACACGCACACACACACCCCAAATATTTGATTACACTTGTGCACAGAGACTTTCACTTGATTGCTGTTTACTCGGGTAACTGAGGACTGGCCATCAGCACACTCCCGCCACTATAGCAAGGCCAAGAGAAACCACAAAGAGGAAAGGGAGAACTGTTTAGAAAATGAATCGTGTGAGGAAAATTAGTAATGATGGTGCCAAGCCATGCTCCCCCTCTGTTGTTACCATGGTCAAATCTTCATTGTCAACCCCACTAGATTTGGAAACGCCCAGAGACACACTTCTGGGTGTGTCTGTGAGGATATTTCCAGAGAAGTTTAACTGAGGGAAAACCTACTCTGGACGTGGGTGCCACCATCCTGAGGGTTGGGGCTCCTGACTGAGAAAAAGGAATAGAACGTGAGCTGAGCATCAGCCTTTGCCGCTCTCTGCTTTCTGAGTAAGTGCGGTGTGATCAGTGGCCTCCTCATGCTGACCCCACACCTTCTCCACAATAGACTGGCACCCAGAAACCGTAAGCTCAAACAGATCTCCCTTCTCTAAGTTGCTTTAGTCAGGCATTTAGTCCCAGCTAAGAGAAATCTTCCCAATGCAATTATCTTCCCAATTTCATTATCTAAAAGGGGGATGTTCATCAGAAAAAAATTACAAAAACAAAGCCAAACAAAACCGCAGAGGGTACCACGCCGAGTTCTATGTCTCTGTGTGGTGGAAAGCAACATCGAATAAAACTCCAAGACCTCCTTCGGTGCCTGAGCCGGGAAGGCTGGGGTGGGGACAGGTGGGGAGCACCAGTCAGTGTCTTCCTGTTCTTTGGCCACCAGCTGTTGGGTGTCTGGAGAAGAGCAGGGGACAGATGGAGACATCTGGGGAAATGTTAATTTATAGTTTGAGTAAGATTTTTATAACTTTGCATTTACAGTTTTTCTGCTCTTATGGGGCAAGCTGTCAGCCCATTTGAATTTTAGAACAATTATTGGTGCAATCTGAGGTCTGGCTCAGTTGGAAACTGTTTAGAGAAGTCTTGACAAGTTGGGGTATACTCATGACACTCTCTTTCTCAGTTTAATTCTTACCAATCACTTTAGCCCAAAGATATGATTGTACTGGATAATGTCCTAGGATGACATTGTAGAAGATTCCATAGCTTTTCCTCCACCCAAGGAAGCCACAGACCCTAGACTTGCTACCTATGGTTATCACCATCGACTACAGGATTTGAGACAAAGTGCTGTTTAATTCCAAGAGGTCTGATTTTGAGTCTGTCTTTCCCTGTGTGTGCCAGGCACTGTCCATGCGGCGGGAGTTGTCCTGTCTCTATCACTAACAAGTCAGTTCTCAGGCCAGTTTGTACCTGGAAACTTCAAACTCTCTCACCCCGGTGATTCCCAAGGATGAGAGAGCGATGGCATTTATTTCTTCCTTCTTGGTGTCTTATGTGCAGCCGAGGTTGAGGGTTGGGGACCTCTGCTGGGAAGTAGTGTGGGTAGAAGTGTGGATGGAGAGTGAGTGGAGCACAGCTGGTCCACAAAACATGTTTTAGTTCTTCCAGGGTTTCTGGTGCAAAGGAAGAAGGACCCAGGACAACGACCTGAACTCAGCTGTGTGTGTGTGGGGGGGGCGGTGATGCTTGCTTTCTTGGGTGGCCACTCAAATTTCCCCACTCAGGGCAAGGAGTCATATACTGGTCAGACACATTAGAGAGGGCCAGTAAGATGTGGCTCTCTAGGTGTCTTCCCAAGGGAAACTCCAGCCCCACACAATTGTCCCCTCCACATTTCCACATCTCACTTCACTCTAAGTTTCCTATCCCTCGACCATGTTTCATATCATCATATGGACTGGCTGCATAGGTATGTATACTACCGACGGTCTATCTAGAAAACTAGATCCAATTGTAATGGGGGTGGGATTCTATGTAGCACCTATCATCCATCTACCTATATTTCTATCTATGTATTATCTATTGACTTATCATAAATCACTTACCTATATATAGATATTCATTTTTAAAATTTTTTTATTTAAATTTTTTTCCATTTTACATACCAACCATAGTTCCCTCTCCCTTCCCTTCTCTCACTCTCCTCTACCCATGCACTCCTCAAAGAAGGTAAGGCCTCCCTTACAGAGTCAACAATGTCTGGCACATCAAGTTGAGGCAGGACCCAGCCTTTTCCCCTGCATCAAGGCTGAGCAAGGTATTCCACCATAGGGAATGAGTTCCAAAAAGCCAGTTTATGCACCAGGGATAGATCCTGATCCCACTGTCAGGAGCCCCCCAAACAGACCAAGTCACCCAACTGTCACCCACATTCAGAGGGCCTATTCGGTCTCATGCAGGCTCCCCAGCTGTCAGTCCAGAGTCTGTGAGCTCTCCCTAGTTCTGGTCAGCTGTCTCTGTGATTTTCCCCATCATGATCTTGACCCCCCCCCCCATTGCTTATATAATCCTTCCTCCCTCTCTTCAACTGGACTCCAGGAGCTCAGCTCAGTGCTTAGCTGTGGATCTCTGCAGAAAGATATTCATTTTAAGGAATTAGCAATCAGCTTACATGATTGGGGAGCTGGGATTGAGAAAATTTTCTCTAGTTGAAAGTCAGTCTGCAGGCAGATTTCCCTTTTTTTGTTTTTCAAGACGTGTTTTCTCTGTGAACAGTCATGGCTGCCCTGGAATTCACTCTGTAGACCAGGCTGGCCTCAAACTCATAGAGATCTGCCTGCCTCTGCCTCCTGAGTGCTGGGATTAAAGGTGTGCACCACCACCACCGGCAGAATGCCCTTCTTTTTGGAAGACCTCAGATTTTCCCTTTAATCCTCTAACTACCTCCGTCATCTTTACCCCATTGTGAAACCTCTGTTCTTTAAACTACCCAGTCTATAACATTCTGCTCTAGTAACTGGAGATGCCAAAGGTGATGATCCCAGTAACGATCACATCTTTATGGAGATGGGAATAATTTTACAAGTACAAACAGGTGTATATAAGTGTAAGCATGTGAGTACACACAAACACAAATACATGTAAGGGTAGGCATGCACACATAAACGCACATACTCATGATTTTCTTTTCTCACATAAACAGAGCGTTTTATGCATAGCCATGTCACCTGTGACTTTCGGTGCCTTCTGCTGCCGTCTTATTTGACTCCTGAACTCTAGTTGGCAGATGTCAATACAGTCTTATTAAAGACAAGCATTTGGATCAATCTTTACATCCACGGTAACACAAAGTTTTAATTGCTTGGAGTGAGCTGTGTGATCACTCTGTTTGCCTGTGTTCTTCTAGGGGATAAAAGGGTATTTGTTAGGCTTTAAGCACAAGCAGAGATGTGAAGCCCACATTTAATATCCGTTGGGTACAATTTATATTTTAAATATCATAATTGCAGCCTTTCCAAATCATTATTTTTTAATATAGTGAAGTGCAATTCATTAGTGCAGTGCTGAAAATAGCAATGGCATTTGCATCTGGGCAGATCCATTTAACCAGCAGGCTCGGAGCCCACATGGCTCAGTTTAGTGGGGACACAGTACAGTCACGAGTTTTTGCCATGTGTTGGGGCAGGGAAGGAGTGGGAATCCACTTGTGGGGAGCAGTGTTGTCACAGTGAATGGGAGGGAAAACCTGCTCTACTTGCCTAGCTCACTCACCCTACACACTGCAGCCATCAGTCTGCTCTGACCCCTGAGAAGGCACGAGTATGCTTTGGGGCCATTGCAGGCTCTTTATTTGTGTTTATCTTACGTATAAGATTCTTATACACTGAGAAAAAATAGCTATTTTACAGAAAAGAAATGTTAGGCCTCTGGTCCTGTCACGCTGGACTTGGGGGATGAAAGTTGATCATGTGTTTGGAGAGCCCTCAGGTGAGGGCTCAGGATGCAGCCGCTGAGGCAGCTCCCCTTGTGCTCTCTGCCACTTTCCTCTCTTCCCCAACACTGCTCAGCCCCCACTCCTGTGTTGTTTTTACCTCCTTCCACCATCATGGTTTCCTTCCCGTCTCTTCTGCCTACCCTCCTCTCTCCGTTCTTGCTGCTGCTGGTCCAGCTACACTTGCCTTGCTCAGACTGAAATGCCTCACAATGCCTGTGTGTGATAGGTGTGCAAGAACATGAAGCTGTTGAGTCTAGACACAGGCGTGGCAGAGCCCTCTGTGGTGTCCTGGCTGCCCATAGGACAGAGCTTGGGATCCGCTGATGTTTTCCACACTGGGGAGCACAGAAGGCCTTGCCACGTAGCTGGGGTCCCCACTTTACAGCCACTGCTCCACTCTCAGAGACGTCTTGCGTTCTTAGTCTCTTTGGGCTCCATGTGAGGCCAGGCCTTGTGAAAAACCTTCTGTTCTCAGCCACAGGAGCAGAGCAGACCTCTTCCCTGGCCTTTCCTCCACACTTGTCTTTTATTTTTCAAATGAAAATGTAGTGGTTTTTAGAACTCTCAGTCTGGATGCTCAGAGGTGTGGTTTGGAGGGAAGCTTGGAGGACAGGAAGATGATCCTTCTCTTTCATCTTTTGGGACTCCTTGAGTTGCTCATCTTCTAAACCATCAGTTACGTGAGCTATTTCAAAGGGGGCAACAAGATATTAAATGCCTAAGACTATGGCCAGCATCTGACTTCTTACGATTCTAATCCTTGAGACTGATTTCGATGCTTTTATATAACCACCACCATATCATCATCATTACCATTATCATAATCATCACCACCACAACTATCGTCCTCATCACCATCATCATCACCACCACCATCATCTTCTTCACTCTCACTATTATCATCATCATCATCATCACCACCATCACCTTCTTCTTCATCATCACCATCGCCACCAGCAGCAGCAGCACTGTGGTAGTTAGTTTGAATGTAATTGCTACCATAAGCTCATAGGGAGTGACAGTATTGGGAGGTATTAGAATAGGTATGGCCTTGTTGAAGGAAATGTGTCACTGTGGAGGCAGGCTTTGAGGTCTCAAATATGCTCAAGATACTTGTGACTAAAAACAACTGTATCTGGAGCCTGTTCCCAACAGATACATACATCTACAAGCATCAGGGATCATTGCCAAAGAGCGGAAGAAAGATTGTAATTGTGTTATCTTCAAATATTAGAAGCTACACCCACAAGGTCTCACCAACATGATCCCCTAACATGAGCTGAACAAGGACAACACCAGTAGACATGCTAAGAGGGAAGCGGGGAAGCCCAGGAGGCCTCAACCCTACACCAAGAACTACAGGCAACTGAGAAATGCTGGGAACAGGAGAAACAGTCCTCCCAGGGAAGAGCACTCCAGCTGGTTATCCAGTTCCAAAGAGTCAGCCCTGAAAACATACACGCAAGGAACACTGTACCAACTGAGCAGGCTGTATTTAGGAATATGTATTTTTATTATTACATATACATGTAACAACAATAAATGAAAAAAAAGGCTGTGAATTTGAAGGTGAACAGGAAAGGGTATTGGTGGGGGGAGTTGGAGGGAGGACAGAGAAGGGGAAAATGATGTAATTATATTATAATCTCAACAAGTAAAATAAATATTTAAAAATACCACATACAACAGTAATAGCAAAATAGTAGTATCAATGACAATAATAAATAGCTTTTTTGGGTCTGATTCCTCCTTCCCTAGGCTTGGTTTTAGGTATAACAATGATGTCATTTATTTGCCTCTTGTGAAATATGATCTTTCTGGATTTTGAAAGGAATGTTCCAGAAGATGTGGGTAGAAAAGGGTTTTAACTTTAATTAGAATTGATGCAAGGACCTGGTGTTACCCACATTTACTTGGTTCAGGAAGTGTTCTGATAGAAACTGAAGTGGGACACAGCTAATAGAAGAACATGTTCTCTTTCGAAAAGACCTCTGACTCAGCCAATAAATGAACTATGAAGTGGCAAAACTCATCTGAAGGTAGAGATATAGGTGTGCCCAACTCAGGAAGGAGCAGCCATTCACTACAAACTTTCCACATGTCTCTTATGCACAAAGAGCCCCGTGCCCCTTCACGCTGATGATGAGGCTTAGAGGTCAGCAGCATCCAACACAACACTCCCACGCTGGGGACCAGACAGCAGGCTAGACATTCTGTCCATCTATTTTCTGTTTCCAAATGACACATACAAGTGACTGTGAAACTCTCCCCTTAGAAATTTCCCTCAGATCTCTCAATACAGTGTGACCAGTACTAATCATAACATCTTCTTGTCCAAATTAAAGGATCCCGTTTCACACAGAAGCTCAACCGCCCAAGCTCTGGCCTTTCTGTGCCAATCTCTCCTTGTGACATCACACACATCTTACTCGGCAGCTTCTCCCTCTGACCTCCCTCCCATGTCCCTCTTCTCCAGGCCTTTGCGTTTTCTTACTCATGCTCTTTCAGCACCCTTAGAACCTGTTCTTGATGTTTTCTGTGTTGTCCATGCTAGGGGAACAACCATCCCTGTTTGGCCTAGACTGAGCAATTTCTTGGGATGTAGGACTTATAGTTTTAAAACACCACCATAGGCAAACCAAGGCAGTTGTTTACTCTGTTTCTGCCTTTCAAGTCCAAGTTGGAGATGCGTGGGTCATGCAGCAAAGGAAGCTGAGAGTGTGTTTGTTATTTCCCATATCATATAATACAAGTTGGGTTCAGATTCATAACGCAGTGCAAGATTTAAATTTAGCAGGGAGTTCAGTATCTAGGGGAGAAAAACTAGTGACAAATATTACTACAATTTGGATAAAATTTGAGCATTCGCTAAAGGTTGTTGCACTGGAAACTGGGTTCCCAGTATAATGTATTGAAGGATGGTGAGGCCTTCAGAGTGATCTGTGCCTGGCCGTGACTCTGTGAAGGAATGGGTCAGCATTGGTCTTAGGAAGGGTCAGGTCTTGGAGGAGTGTGATAGTCACTCTAAGAGCAAGTTGTTATGAAAGAGCAAGGCCTCCTCTCCACAGCCTCCTGCTTCCTTCTAACTGTGCAAGCCTTCTTGATGGTGGCCCTTTCCTTCATGTGTAGTACAGCCAGAAGGCCCTCGCTAGCTACTGCCCTACTCTGTCAGTCAGTTAACAAATACCAAAGACAAGCAGCCTGTGAACAGCAAGGCTCTGTTTTGGCTCCTGGTGCTGAGGACCTCAGTCCGTGAGTGATCAGTCTCGGCTCAGGCAGCACACCAGGACCACCCACCTCATGGCCAGCAATCAGAAGTGAGGAAGAGGACAGGCTGAGGCCCCGCCATCCCTTTCCAGGGCACATACCCAATGACCTAACAGCACTCCACTCAGGCCTGCCTCCCGGAGGCCCCACCCCCTCAATGGTTCTAGGGGTTGAGGAGTAAACATCAACACAAAGACACTTATCAACGCCACAACACTTATCTTGGACTTTCAGGCTTTGAAAACCAGAATAACCTCTCTTCCTTATAAATAATTTGTCTTTGGCTATTTGTCATAGCATTGTAACCAAACTAAGACTAATACCTTCACACAGTATCTAATTACAATACATGGTGTGTTCTACCAGGTCTTTTGTGCAGAGCCACGCCTACCCATGCCAAATTAGCTGTTTCTTCAGTATTTCCTGGGCTGTGTTTTTATGTGTCATCAATGCTTCAAATGCCAGACAAGGAAAGACTGCCATCTGTCCTAGAAGTGGTAGAGAGGATGGAAGCCTGACATGGTATATTCTTGAGTATACTGTAGTTACTGAAGCGGAGAGAATTACATAAATATGTGGTATATCATAAGCTGCTTTCTATTTCTTTTCTGTGCTACTCCACTAAGAGAACCTCACAGATTCAATGGGCAATGGATACACAGTGTTTTACTTTCTCCCTTTCATGCTGTTGGAAAGTGAACTTGGCAGGAATTAGAGCAGCTATCCTTGACACTGAGGTAATTGGCTAAGAATGGCAGCTTAATGAGAAAAGGAGCACTGACCTCTGATACCTACATCCAGCCAATCACTCCTGGATTGTCTATGCTTGTGCTTCTTGGTGTGAGGGAAATAAGCTTCTCTCTTAGAAATTGCTATTTATTTGACACTTGTAACATAGTAATTGGAGACAGGAAAGAGGTTAGAAGTAAAATCACCCTTTCCTGCTCAGACTTGGATCAGAGTCTGATGGGAAGATGGTGTGGACAAGAACAGAAGACACATGGCAAAAGAACCCCTCCACTGGTGCAGTGGAGGGATGGCAGCTCTGCATCACAAACTCTCTGTGGACCTGTGTTTTCCTGTACAGTTGGTTCTTGAAGGTATTGTCATGGGGGACAGATTAGAAAAGGAACACAATCCGAGTAAGACTTGAAAGCCACCTTTCTCTTTCTTTGATAACTCCTTAGATGTGGCTTCTGAATGATCCAAGAGATCATTATGATGTCAGAGAGATTTGTGACTGAGAGCCCACATCAGAGACCTGTCAGATGCAACACTAAGCAAGATGAGGTGTCTGACTTCACCCAGATGCTTGCTCCGATAATGGCATCTACAGACAGAAGACACAGTGAGTGCTGAAGCAGGAGGTAGACCAGTAGGCTAATGTATTGAAGTGAAGTATTGAAATCCACTTAAAAAATCAATCCAGTGATGGAACGGCTACTCAGTAAAGGGAGAGGCTATGATGATTAGCGGCAAAATACAAGCTTTGGGTGACAGATGGGAATAAGTCACTCACTGCTCATTATCTGTCTAGTTGAGGGGAACGACATGATCTATCTGAGCTTTTCTCTTTGCTTAGAATGGCAGGGACACCCATGTCCTGTGATTAGTGGGGAACCTTGTGTGTTCTTACTGAAAGGAGTCCTATTGTTGGCTTTTACATGTGTGTATATTCCATGTAGAATTTGGTATATAGGGAGATGAAGACATGTAATTAATCTTCCCAGATGTATTCCCTTTTGTCTCTACATCAGCTATTAACATAAAAGTCCTCTGCTCTGTGGCACCGTCTCTGTCACATATAAAGGTGCCTTGAGGCATGGCTCTGTCTCCAGACTTTTCCCTCCTTTGCTTTGTTGGTCTGTCCCTGCCATGACTATAGCTTTACATGATGTTTTACATCTGCTGTGGTGCCTCATCCTGCCTTATGATTGCCTTGCTTGTTTATATTCTTGCCTGAATTTTACAATCAAGATCCATAAGAAGCAGCAGACTTGAAGTGTGTTGCCCGTCAGAGTCAGTGGGAGGCTTTATGGTACTGAAGGATGTGGGCTGGAGAGATGGTCCTGTTAGTAAAGTTCTTGCTGTGCAAGCATAAGGATTTGAGCTTGATTCCCAGAAACCATATCTTGTTTTTTTTTTTTTTAAAGGCAGAACGATGGCATTCTTGTGATCTGAGCAGAACTCTGGGGCTCACTGGCTGGACAGCCTAACCTACTAAGTGAATTGAAGGTCAGTGAGTGACTTTCTCAAAAACTGAAGTAGATGGTGCTGGGGAAACAACATTTGAGGTTGACCTCTGGCATCTACACTCATGTGCACACATATCACACGAGTCCACACACATGCTCCTGCATGCACATGAGCACATGTACATATGCACACACACATACAAGGCACTAAGAGTAGGCAATATTTAATAGAAAGAGCTAAAGGGGGGGCTTGTAACAGAAATGCCACTCCCTGACAAGAAGTACAAGGTGTGTTTGGTCTGTGAAATGACTCAGTTTGTCTGGCCCATGGTGTTAGAAGAGAGGCATATAATAGTCCTGAAATGCCCGACTTTCAGGTGTTACAGAGAGAAGACTATGCCAACCTTAGGGCTTACAAGGTCCTGTGACAGGCACTTAATGAAAGATGATTTCCCATCAAGCTTTGCGAAATCAAAATGGAGATTCTTGTCAGACACGAGGAAGAGATGGAAGTTCATCAGATGTCAATCAGACCTCACACTGAGAAAATTCTGCTTCCAAACAGAGACCTTTGTGAGACTGGCATTGCATTACCTGCAGCTGCTAAGTACATTGGCATGTCCTCTGCAGGGGTAAGAGCTAAGACACGTATATTCTCCAACATTCTCCAACAATTTCCCCACATGTGTGCTTTGTTTGATCAAAACATACTCAGCCAGAAACACATTATCTTCTAAAAGTGGAGCCTATTTTTGCTGACTGACGCTGCTGGGGTACACCAGTTGGCTCTTCGTACATTGTACATTCAGTCTCCAGTTGCTTTTTGGCTGTGATTGTCAAAGTTTGGAACACAGTAGGGCGCTGCCATTGTTGTGTGAGTCCTGCTGGCTGAGTCCCTTCGGGAGCTATTTTAAAGGCCAGCAGTATTTGAGGATGTACAAACCAGGGTTTGCAAAAATCTGAGTACCTACAGTATCTGAGGTAAGTAGGCATCAGGGCTGCCTCCCTGACCAGCTGAACCTGTAACACAGCAAGGAAAGGAAGTGCGTCCTGAGAGGCCATCACCTGTTCATGTTACTGATCATTCAGGACACAGCAGGGGCTAGTTCATACTGATTGTGACTTGCTGGTTTACCCATGCTACTTTTTTCCTTGAGTTATCTTCATAATCTTTAAATATTGTTTGAATTATATTTTTAGATGAGCATACAAAGTGATGGGTTTCAGTGTGGTGTCTTACACAAGTGTTATTGTACTTCTCTATCTTTTCCATTTTTGCTGGTTAATTTCCCTTGCTCTCTGAAAATGTGTGTGTGTGTGTGTGTGTGTGTGTGTGTGTGTGTGTTGTTTTCTAGTTCATTCCAAAGCTCCAGATGTGAGCTCTGACTGGTTTTATGTGCTTCTTGGTTTAGTGCTATATTATCTACATCGATTAGTAGACACAGCTCAAGAGTAAAAATATGGTCTCGAAACAAAGGTCCCCTGACTGTTCTACTCCAGATTCCAGGCCCATCTGGGTCCCATTGAAATTATCCTAGGAGCCTAACAGCAAAGGTCTTCAAGGAGTGTCTGGAGGGAATACTCTTTGCCACATCCTGATAACACTGTGTGTGGTCCTAACAAGGAGATGATGAAACCACCAAATTCCCCGGGAGACACTGACTGGTTGCTGCTTGTCTACTGAGGCTAGACTCCATCAACATCTCCAGACGCACTGTTGAGGGACCATCCAACCAGCCTTCCACAGAGGCCAGAATCCAAGGGTGGACACAGCTTAGACTCAAGTCAGAAGCCCTGTCACATTTATTCAGCACTGTGGATCGTCTAAAAAGTAAAGTGGAGTTCTGTAAACACAGTCAGGTGAAGCAGAAAGACACAGAGCCTCAGTGTGTCCAAACCGTGGCTTCTCTACAGCTGTGAGGACCTGCTGTCAGTCAAGCTGTCTAAGTGTTCTCACCGAGCAGACAGAACAAGTGAGGAATACGGCCTTGAAAGAGCAGCTTCTCTGGTGGGATTTCTTTTCTTGATTTTATTCTTCCTTCTCTGTGGTGGTATTGTGTTCCCCGAAATATTGTGCACACCAATAAACTTATCTGGGGTCAGAGAACAGAACAGCCACAATATTAAACATAGAGGTTAGCACACGCCTTTAATCCTAGCATTCCAGAGGCAGAAATCTGTCTGGATCTCTGTGTGTTCAAGGATACAGCCAAGCATGGTGACACATGCCTCTAATCCCAGGGAGTGATGGTAGAAAGCAGAAAGGTATATAAGGTGTGAGGACCAGGAACTAGAAACATTTAGCTGGTTAAGCTTTTAAGCTTTTGAGCAGCAGTTCAGCTGAGACCCATTCTGGATGAGGACTCAGAGGCTTCCAGTCTGAGGAACCAGGATCAGCTGAGGAACAGGCAAGGTGAGGTAGCTGTGGCTTGTTTTGCTTCTCTGATCTTCTAGCACTCACCCCAATAACTGGCCTCGGGTTTGTTTTTGTTAATAAAACCATTTAAGATTCTTGCTACACTTCTCTTCCTGCACCTCCTTCTGTTCTTCTCATCTCTCCCCTCTCTTTTTAGTACTGGAGGTTGGACATAGGGCCTTACAAGCCATCAAGACTCCACTGATTTGAACCTTGCCCTCCATTCCTTTAGTACCCTTGGGGACTTTTCCATCGGTGGTAAGCCAATTTTTTTTTAGAGATGTTAAAATGGGGAAAGTCAGGAAATGTGTATGTCTTAGAACAATTGAATTAAAAAGACAAGGTTAAGAGTAAAAGTTTGAATCCTTATCAGAAATTGCCACTAAAAGATTGGAAGATTAGAGAGTCTTCCATATTCAGTCCCTGTGGTGGGTTGTTTGTCTAGTTGCCTAGCAATCAAAGCCCAAGCTTAACAGAGGAAAAACCCCAGAAGTGACTGTCAGTCTCCCCTCCCCTAAGAGAACCAAAGGTGACAGGATGAAAGACCCTGGAAGTGACAGTCAGCCTCCCCTTCCCTCAAGAGGACCCAAGTCACTTTCCTTTCCCAACCTGGCGGTCTCCACATTTGTGTCAGGAACTGCCATGTAGTGGCTCTTCTTTGGGATCTTGATCCTTGACCTGCTGTTGAAAGAGAAGCTTAGGATATATTTATGTGAAGGCAACCAGCAGCAGGGCAGTGGGGTCTACAGCAGCGTTAGAGGTGTCCTGAAAAGGTGACCTTTTCCCAGAGCAGAAGGGACAAAAGTTCTCTGATGACTTCTGTGAACCCACACCTGTGTCAGGAGCTAACGGGAATCCCAGCTCTCTGGCTGATGCTGGTTCAGGCTGTTTCCAGAGCCTCATTCTCCATCCTTCCTTTAAGGTACTCATGTGACTATACACTTTCACGCTAGTCTGCAGTCCTCTAAGCAGCTGATCCAGAAACCTCAGTTGAGGAGAAGGGACATGAGACCAAGAAGGGAAGACAGAGACTGAAGGGTGTGTCACCAAGAAGTGGTGAGTGTGGGAACTGGGATTTATCCCACAGGGAGCTCCGCAAGTGCCGGGACGTGCACCCTGTGGCAATCCACTCTAGCCATCAAGTTACTGCTAGCCTGGCCCAGGCCAGACTTGGTAATTCTTTGTCAGTGTCACGGGTTTCAGGCAGGGAGAGAGGGACTGCGTATGCTAATATGTTTAGACAGGGGTAGATGAGTGGGTGGCTGCCATCATACCTTCTAAGATGGTCCATTCAGGTAGGTTGACCAGATGGCTTTTATATTTCATGGTGGTGCCATAAACATGCTACTGCTTCATATTTCTAGACTTTTTGACTCTAGCTCAAAGTATCAACTTGAGAGTTAGCTCGCTTTCTCTCTCTCTCTCTCTCTCTCTCTCTCTCTCTCTCTCTCTCTCTGTGTCCTTTAGGAAAACATTGTCAACACACTCTTTCATTTGAACTTCACTTTCTACAGCATCGGTGCCTTTAAGGGGATTTGCATCCTAAGCAGGAATTCTCCAATTGGACTCCTTCCAGTCACTCCACCGAGTAGCCTGAACTGTGGAAGTGACGGCAGGTAAAACAAACACAACAGCTATAAACAGCAGGACGCCATTTCATCGTTCATCCTTCAGAGCATCTGTCTGGCAAGTCATAAGATCTGCAGCAAATTGACAACTTGATTTAGTGGTGGTGTCTGATTGGCAGAGGTAAGCATTTTCTGACTGGATCCCGATGAACTTGAGGGAGGATAAAGTGTCTGGGTTGTTGATAGCTGAGTGGTCTCTGGGAATGGCTACTGTTCCTTTAATGCCTCCCCCATTTTTTATTACTTGAGAATTTTATACATAAGTATGATGTGTTTTGATCAAATCTGTCCATCCCATTCACTTCCCTCTAATTCTTCCCCAACCCCCACCACTATTCTCTCTCAAATTTACATGCTCTCTTTCTTTCTGATTCACTGAGTTCACTTAGTGCTTTCTATGTATTAATGGATGGAGGGCCATCTACTGGACCATGGGTAGCTGCTCAGGGAGCCCTATGGAAAACTGACCCATAGAAGGCTTCCAGAGAAGCCCTCAATTGCCAATAGCTTCTGAGATAGACCCTGGTGGGACTTCATGAGAGCTCTCCTATCCACGCTGAGGTTTTGACTGGTTTATTCTTGTGTGAATCTTGTACACGCAGTCCCAGCCACCATGAATCTTGTACATGCAGTCCCAGCCACCATGAATCTTGTACATGCAGTCCCAGCCACCATGAATCTTGTACATGCAGTCCTAGCCATGAGCTCATGTTGGGCAAATACTGTCTCCCTGCAGATGTCCACTACCTCTGGCTCTTAAAATGCTTTGTGCAAACAGTGGAAGCTTCTTAAAATACATTCATACATTTATGAAGGGAGTTACCTTATCACAGGGGTGTGACTAAGGGGAGAAACGAGTCTCCCAAACACTATAAGCTGTCAGATAAGAAGTCCAGTGCTAGGCATTTGTTACCTCTTTCTGAGTTGTGGGTCAGTGGGGTCACATAGCTCCTAGTCCCCCATACAAACTGTAGGCGATGGCCATTGCTGTCCTCCAGAACCTCCTGCAAACCCTGTTGTACAGAACACCGTTAGTAAGCATCCTAGCTGCACTGGCTAGTTTTATGTCAACTTGACACAAGCTAGAGTCATCAGAGAGGAGGGAGCCTCTACTGAGAAAATGCCTCTATAATGTTGGGCTCTAGGCAAGCCTGTAGAGCATTTTCTTAGTGATTGATTGGCAAGGGCCAACCCATTGTGGGTGGTGCCATCCCTGGGCTGGTGGTCTTGGGTTCTATAAGAAAGTAGGCTGAGCAAGCCATGGGGAACAAGCCAGTAACAAGCTCCCCTCAACAGCCTCTGCATCAGCTCATGCCTCCAGGTTCCTGTCCTGTTTGAGTTCTTGTCCTGACTTCCTTATGCAGAAGTTGCTTCTTTGGTCACGGTGTTTCGTCACAGCAAAAAGTAGCTGTGACGAAGACATTAGCTGTGTGGTTTTCTCCTGACTTATGACCTGGGCAGAGATAAGGCTGCTGACTTCTCCTTCAGCCACAGGGGAATACAGTGGGAAGGAGGCTGTAAACCTGAAGATCTCCTCACCCTAAATCACAGGTACTTTATCTTAGATTTCCCAGGCCGAACACATGTGAGTAGTGAATTTCTGTCACTTTTATCTAAGACTCCCTGTGTGTGCATGTGGTCTGACAAACTGTGACAGAGGCCTGACAGAAGCAGCTTGCTGGTCTCTGTCTTCAGCTGTAACCAGACAATCACATAGATAGAGGTGAAGTTAGAGCCAGAGGAGGTTCTCTAGAAGAGTGGTCACATGACCCAAGTTACCCTAAGCACACCTCTAACTCCTCAGAGTGCTGCTACAAAGTCTGTTTACCAAGGTGGGGAGGCGAGGTCTTCTGTGGGCACAGAGCTAGCAAATGAGGTAGATTTTAGCACAGAAAACATGCCTTCAGGCACGTCATGACGTAAGCAATAAATTCAGGTATATTCATCCCATGGGTTCCCTTCCTCTAGAGAGCCCTGATGAACATAGATGTCAAGTTTATAGACCAGAAGACACTTGTGGACAATGATGTCTACATTTCTGAAATCCCAGTGCTTAATACTGCATGAGTTACACTTGCTGTTTGGAAAAATTAATGAATGATTTAATTCATTTTATTTCTTCCTTAGTCACAGGTAATTCCTTTTGTTTGATGTGCAGCTTCCTTGTGTCTTATTTTTAATTTTTTTTTGGAAATGTCTAGTTAGAATCAGCAAGTACAATGTCCAGCATTATATAAATGCAGCTCCTTTGTTAACTGCCCCACCCACAATGGAATGGCTGGTTCTGAGCTGCGACCTTGAGTACCACAAATAAACATAACAGGACTTTTATGCCTCCTAATCTGCTTTTTACAGTGTAACTTCTGGAAGCTGGACTGGACTAATCAGCTCCCCAGGCTCTCCTGGAACCAAAAGCACAGTCTGGGCAGGTGATTGAAGCTGAAAGCAAAGGCACCCTGGGCTTGGGCTAATCTGTTGCTATTTTCTTCCTTTCTGGGAATGTGCCCAGTCATCGCTTTAGGAGGCAGAGGCTCAGTTACTCAAAAAGACAAATAAGGAAGTTGAGGCCCTCACTCATTTTTATGGACTGCTTGAACACAAGCCACTGAGCATAAAGGCTTTGCTTTCATATGTCTCAAGGGGCATGCTAATGTGCTTCAAGAAACTGAGGCAGTGTAGGTGAGGTGAGCGGCCCCCTTTGAGTGGCTTAATCTTTACTCTCCTAAGGGGAACCAGGTGTCAGTTCATTGGCGGGCCTTTTCTGGAAGAAGAGGGCCTGTCCATGCTGCTGGAAGGGGCTTCCTGCCTGCCTTACCTGACCTGATGAGGGCAGGGCATCCACTCTGTTAGTGTCTGGGGCTGGTTTAGTGTTCCCAGCCACCCATTCCATTTCATAAACCTCAGAGAAGCTGCAAAGATTGGGAAGGCAATGCTGTGTTCCGAAATGAGCTTCAGCTGTCAGCATAGGAAATGTAGAATAAGGCAAATGTCTTGTCCCTGCCATCCCCCTAAAAAAGTGAAGCCAAGGAGTTTGACGATTTCAGATAATAGATCCTGCAAATAGAACCCCAGAGCAACTTGTCGGATGCTTACAAGTTGCCCACTGGGTTTTCAGTGTGAAAGACAGTTCTGCCTTAAATAATTGGCTCAGATGAAAAAGACAACAACAGCAACAAAATCAGAGCAGAAACCCCTCTCACAGCACTCCTCTGTAAAGAGCAATGGGGGACTGCTTCGGAGAGCGTTGCCCTGGTTGTGTGCTTTGGCAGATGACTCAAACTGAGACCTCTCAGACCCTTCCCTGTAGCACACCTCACCCCCCCAAAGAATAAGATCAGGGACATTTACCAGGTGTGCTGGCTCATTTTATATCAACTTGACACAAGCTAAAGCTATCTGAGAGGAGAGAACCTCAAATGAGAAAACGCCTCTGTAAGACCCGGTTGTAAGGCATTTTCTTAATTAGTGATAGATGGGCAAGGGCCAACCCACTGTGGGTGGTGCCACCCCTGGCTGGTGGTGCTGGCTTCTACAAGAAAGACTGAGCAAGCCCTGGGGAAGAAGCCAGTAAGCAGCACCCCTCCACGGTCTCTGCATCAGCTCCTGCCTCCGGGTTCCTGCTCTGTTTGAATTCCTGCTCCAACTTCTCTAAGTGATGAAATACAACGTGGAAGTGTAAGACAAATAAACCCTTTCCTCCCCAACTTGCTTTGGTCATGGTGTTTCATCACAGCAATAGTAACCCTAACTAGGACACCAGGTTCAATGTGGACTGCATCTTCTTTGTGCCTTTTCTTTTTAATTAAAAAATATTTTAGGAGAAGTTTCTAGCTTGGTGTGCAGGCACTGGTATGCGGGCACTGGTGTGTGAGCACTCCACCACAGGCCTTCTGTTTCCACTGAGATTTGTGCAGGTTGGACATGGCACTTCCGTTTATCCTTTAACAAGTCCTCCCATTGTGGAGTTGCTAACACTTGTTTCTAAGAAAACAACCAATGGCCAATGGTGCACCCTCTTGTATTTCTTGTGTCTGCAGATGCTTTCCCATCCAAAGTGCTGCATTAACAACACCAAATACTCTATAAGAGGCAGAGTATACAAGCAGGTGGACCATACATGAACAGAATTCTGATCCATGACCCACAGCAGCCTGCTGAGGACAATAAGCCACTCTCTACAACACTGAGCACAGCTTGTTCGTTACACACCGGCATGAGCTAACTGCTAAATCTTGGGACAATCCAATCTTACCAACTGGTCCAAAATGGCCAAGGGTAGGTATGGTGATATATTGTGTACCCTAATAAACTTGCCTGAGGATCAGAGGACAGAGCCAGCCACTAAATTTGACATAGAGGTCAAGCAATGGTGGCACACACCTTTAATCCCAGCATTTGAGATTTCATGCCTTTGCTCGGGAAGCACACACGCCTTTAATCCCAGGAAGTAATATGGCAGGGCAGAGAAAGGTATATAAGGTGTGAGGAAACAGGAACTCACTCTCTTTAGGCTGAGGATGTCATAGAAGTAAGAACTAGTGGCTGGCTGTTCTGCTTCTCTGATCTTTCAGCTTTAACCCTGATATCTGGCTCTGGGTTTTTTATTAAAAGATCATCCAAGATTCGAACAACAGGTAGGTTAATAATTGACAGTTTTCTTAGTTTTTTGATCATTGAATTCCCAGACTTATTGACACACTAGTCACAACAGCCCAGGAGTGAGAACAATCTAAGTGCCCACCCACTGGTGAATGGATAGAGAAAGCAGAACACTGTTCAGTCATAGCAAGGCGGCATGCTGTCATTTGTGACAACCTGGATAGAAATGAGGTTATTGTATTATGTGAAACAGTCAAAGCACAGAAAGATGGAACGTGATCTCTCTCATCATGGAACTTAAGGGTTGATCTCAAAGAAGTTGCGAGTTGAATGCTAGTTACCAGAGGCTGGGGTGCTTATCAGAATGGGGAGGGGATGGGCGGTGTGGGGGAGGGAGCGATCATAGCAATTGCCCTAATTTTCTTGTTCCTGTTTCCAGTTTAAGCTCATCTAGAGCAGCAGTTCTCAACCTTCCTACAGCTATGACCCTTTAATACAGTTCCTCATGTTGTGGTGACCCCCAACTGTGGTGATATATTATGTCCCCCAATATAATGTATACCCTAATAAAACTTATCTGGGGTCAGAGAACAGAACAGCCATGAGATTAGACATAAAGGCGAGATGGTGGTGGCACACACCTTTAATCCTATCACTTGGGAGGCAGAGATCCA
>CABHPQ010168950.1:19430-35683 GCA_902168405.1 Peromyscus aztecus | reverse complement strand
GTGTGTGTGTGTGTGTGTGTGTGTGTGTGTGTGTGTGTGTGTGTGTTTTCCTCCTGATGCCTCTACACAGCCCAGGTTGGTCTCTTACTTACCACTATTCTTTTCCTCAGCCTCCTGGTTCCAGGTTTGGGCCTTCATAAGCTTTCTGGGAGTGTTTGCTTTGACATCTGAGGACTCACCTTGGCTCAGGTGGCTCCAGGCAAACCTGTCAACAGCTCCTCACATTGTCACTAACAGCTTTATGGCTGACATGAGCTCTGTTGAAGCTCTACAGGAAAATTTTTATCATTACATATGTGATTTCTCTTTGGTTTGACGGCCCCCAGCTGTAAGAGTTCACTGATCTTCCCCTGGTGCTTGTTCACTTCAGGAGATGCATCTTTCCTCAACTGCGTCATCCTGACCTACTTGTTCAGGATCTTTCATTTCTCATCCTATTGAGTATGGGTCTTAAGGAGAGAAAGGGTAAATCCTGGGCAGTGTTTTGAAAGTGAACCGTTAACTCCCCACAGATAAAAAGTTTCTAATGGAGCAGAGAGTTAGATCTCTGGCTTTGGGAGGAGGAGATACTCAAGTGACCCCGGAGAGTCTCCTTGAAAGGGCACCTGTTGGGGTCCTGCAGACGTCCCACAAAGGACCACCATCCATATATGCCGCGACCTGCACAGCCGGGAACCGAGAACTGGCGAGGGACACCGAGGTTAAACAGCACTCTGGACACACCGTGGTTCGTCATTCAAAGAGAGCTCCTTTATTGACAATCATCAGCCTTATATACCCTGCTACTTCCTACTCTCCATGGGGTCAGGGCATGATCCTCAGGTTCCCATCTGTGTCCCAGCAGCTCAGCCAAACAGGAAGACGGCAATCAGAGAGCTGATTCTTGAAACAATGTTCTAGCAATAGCTATATTGTAAACATCCTGTGACTTACTGACCACAGGAAAAGAGGAAGAACAAAAGGGCACCTTAGGGCAACTTAGGGCAAACAGCCTATGCACAAGGCCTGTTTAGCGCCTGCTGCCAACACATATATGCAATTGGCAAGAGTATTTTTATTATTCTAGTATACTGGGGCCATCTGACCAGCCCAAAGGCAGAATGGCAGCGACCCCAGGGAAGGGGTGATGGGTCTTTTTAGCCTAATTTTGGGGAATGTCTATGGAAGTCAGCTCATCTTAGGTATAATCGGATTGTGCGGGTGGCGTTACTTTTAGTAATGTCTATTGGCTAAAAGTTAGCTGGACGCTGGTCAGGGTTATAGTCTTTTTCTTTGGACAAGCCTGGATGTTTTTCAGGCTTTGTCCTTATCTGGTTATTTGTCTAAGCCGGTGTACTTGCTGTTCCCTTGTCCCTGTTATCTGGAGCTTTAGTGATTAATGGCTTTTTGTTTTTAGAAGCAGGAAGTGGGGCCTAATGAGGCCTAGTTTTTAGACCTATGTGTCTAGGTATTTGTCTGGCCTTTTCATACCTTGTATTAAGGTCAGTTTGGGGTGAGCTAGTTAGCAGGGAGGCAAGGGCTATACAATATGGCATCAGCAGTCTCTTTCTGAAACATTCTATTGTATCCTGGAGAGCCCTGGCATCTCCTGTGATGTCACCAGTGTTGTGACAACACCAAAAGTCAGTGGGGCATTTGTTCAGTGTCTTTACCATTAATCCATAGACGTGCTTGCAAGAGTGTGCAGGATGCTTTGGAGAGAGAATGGAGAGCATAAGGAGACCAGAGAGAGCCAGGAGGAAGCTGGCCTTCAGCCTCAGTGTCAGACACTGGGAAATAAGTGGTCATGGAGAAGGCACAGTGAGTTCTGGGCAGGGGATGGGTGCTTCTTGGAGGATGTGGGGCTCAAGCTGGCTCTTCCAGGAGTGGGGCTCAGGAACTGGGAGCCTCTGGTCAGCAATGGGCCTATCCTGCTTCTCTAGGTTCCTAAAGAGCAGACCCAGAGTCAAGGATTTCTGATGGTTAGTTTGTCAAAGTGTCAGGGATGGTCAAGGCTGAAACTGCTGTTCTGGGGGCCCTCTGCTTTCTCACTGAGTGGGAAGGAAGTGCCAAGGAACTAATGAGGTTTCAGTACTAGCACTGCACTTCACCTCCACTGGAATGATTTACATTGTGTGTCACTAATAACAGGGAGTTAAAAGATCCCTGGTCAAAGCTGGAGGTTCTCACACTTTACATTAGCAGACCAGGAACTACCAAGTACTGCTGCATGCTAGTGACTCCTAAGGCTTCTGAGTTCCTAGCTGTGGGTGGCACAAAGATCTCTAGTGAAGTCTGGGAGCTATTAGAGACAATGGACTATGACAGAGACTGTCCCCTTCCTGGCTCTGGATGTCCTGGGCTGTCAGTGAGGGTGACTTTGTGAATCTGGTTCATCAACATGAAGGTCTAAAGCATCCAGCAAGTGACTTGGGCCTCTGAACACCACCTGAGTGCTTGTGAACAATGCAAATTTTCTCCTGTCTTCTGAAACTACATGGCCAAGGACTTTGATGCCAAGTTGCATCCTGTGCAGCTGTAAATAAGCCAGAGGAGGCTGTTGTAACCACTCATCCCAATGACACAATTTGGGGTATGTGTGGATATTACAAGACAGGAGTTCTAGAACCTCCCAAGACCCTAAGGATATGCATCTATCGACCCAGTGCAATCAAGGCAGAACTGCATACAGATGTCTTCGCAGAGCAGCTGGAATATCAAGTGAGAGTCTAATGACCATCCTCAATCCCTCTTCTGAGGAAATGTCATCAGTCCACAGGCTTCTCCTGTTGCTCTCTTGCAAGTGGGCACAGACAATCTGATCATGGCAGCTATTTTGTTTGGAGGACCATACTCCAGAACATCTGTCTTGAAATATCACCGCCCATGTTGTGCCATAAGTCTTAAATCTGATTGTCTAAGGCTTAGATTATTACTTGACTCACAGCATGTTGGATCTGGCTTTTCTGCAGTCCACCAGGAAAGAACACTTCTGGTCAATGAAGGCCATTGAGAGCTCTGCCCCCTTGGAGTTACCTCCCTGGCATTGGAGAATGGCTTTGGGGAGGATGCTATAGTCTGTTTCTGTTGAGGACCTGGTCACTGGCTCCACCAAGATGGATGAGGTCTTGTTGACTGAGCCTGGGCTGTCAAGACACTGGCCTTTCAACTTGGCCTTGAATGGACTACACACAATGTGTTTGGGCTCACCATATTTGACACCAATCAGGTGATTTCCAGGGGCCACGGGAGTGTACAGGACTTTGTACACTTGTGGGGTTTCCTGGTAATCCACTTTGACCTTGGTGGTTCTTCAGTGGGAACAGATAATGTCCTGGGGCCTGCCTGAGTGGTTTTGATGAAGAATTCTGACTGAATACCTGTGGTACCCTCCTCCAGCCCAGCACCTTAGACTGATACTAGAACAGATTGAAGGAAATGTTCTTTGCTTGGTTATTACTGTGCAAGTCAGTCATAGAGGTACACTAATGAATTACAGATCCTGGAAGGCTTTCAGGAAGATCATGAGTTTGAGGCTTAGTGAAACAGGAAAGGCCAGCACATTCAGTCCTTACCCTGTGGGGACATGGGGGCCTACATGGTCCTCCTTCTCAGGCATAGGCTGAGCTGTGATTGAGTGCATGACATCACATTTTTTGGGGGATCTGAAATCAGTGACAAACACCAGAGAGAGCTGACCAAGGGGTGGCTGTGACTGGCATCCCCTCAGTCTGTAGGGCATCCTGCTAGATTGCCATGGCCTGGGAGGGAAGTGCTACAGGTTCTGAGGCTGGTTGTAACACTCTGAGTGAGGTCTGTTGTTGGAGCCCATGGTTGAGTGGCAGTATTGGTAACCTGAATCAGATCTGAGATTATAAACCTGAAGCCAAGGTTCAGGGAACCAGACGGACAGGAGGAGTCTGAGGAGAGCAATAGCATGGGACGCTGGACTAGATTCAAGTGAGCTTAGTTAGTCAAGGTTCAGCTACCACCCACCAGCATCAACGTCTCTGCCAGCAGTGTGGAGGTCTGGCCCCTGCTCACCACACTGCTCTGGCCAGCAGGGGGCGCCAGGCAGCAGTCGGTGTAGCGCTCCAGGCTGCTTGCAAAGGTCATGATGTGTGGGGTGTAGTTCTGTTCTGGCACTCTGTGCACCGGACCACACGCGAATATTATTACCACGTCCTCCCCAGCATGTTTCTCTGATAACAGGAGTACAGCAGCCTGCTGCCTGCCCTTGGGGTCCTCTATGGAAACAAAGTATTCACTGCAGAAGGCCTTTGACACCAGGCCCCTCTACCCTCAACTGCATAGGTGGTGGCCCCATAAAACTTAAGGCTCTCTTTGTCAGTAACATCTGGACAGACACTTTTCTGGAGTTTATAGCCAGGACCGTTGCTGTATAGGATCGAAGTAAAAGATTTGCCTTCCAGAACATTGAAGGAGGGCCCCACCCCTGCACAGAGAGATACATTTTGCCACTGCCCTGACTTAGATCCCATGTAGACCACAATCTTCACTTTAATCTGGCAAGTAGCCCATCTTCACCAACCAAAGGCAGGTCCCGTGTCTTTATACACATTTGACAAATAAGGAAACTGAGGCCCAAGAAATTTCTGCCATGTGACTGATACATTTGCCCAGTACCCTGTCCTACCAAAGACAGAGTTACCTCAAGATACATAGCTACCAAAAGAGAAGACACAGGAGTGATCAGTGGTGACAAGGATCATCGTATCCTGCTCACTGCTGAGTTGGTCCACTTTGCCAATGGCTGAGTCGAACATGACAGCCTCAGTCAGTGCATGGTAGGCTACAGACTCATGGTGGCCATGGTTGATGTGGGCCCCCTGTATGAAACCAGTGATGGCGAGGTGCTTGGGGCTGCCCTAGACTCAGGTGTCCTCCATCTTTCTCAGGCACAACCACTGACCTTCTGCAATGAGATAGAAGCCTTGGGCTTCCTGACAGCATGTGAACAGCCACCTCTGCCATCTCCACCAGGAAAGGGTCCAGAGTAGGGTCTTGGTAGATGTTAGATTTCATGTCATTAGGTTCAAGGAGGACTGAAGGACACAGAAACACATGGACCCTCAGGCTGGGTAGTGGGTATATGAGTCATGACACATACATAGATGTTTAGTGAAGTCCTTCTAAGAAATGACATGGTAGGAAATGGACCATTATCCATGAGGCTAGTTACTGTTGAGTCCTGGCATGCCTGAATGAGCTCTGTGTGGTTCCAACATATCAGGACCCTGCAGGGACACAGCCTGAGTGTGAGCACATACTTTGAGATGCTTGCTAAGCCCTTACCCAGTACCCCTGTCACCTGGTGCTTGGCCAGCCACTTCTGTTCCAGATTCTGTCAATCCAGCCTGGTTCTGGACTGAGTTCTGTTGTCTGGATATTCAGGGTCTGGTGTCCCCCGGGAAACATGAATTTGCAGCCTCCACTGAGGATCACCTATGACCTGAAGGTCTGGACAGGAGGAATTGGGATCCATCTGTCTCCTCCTGACAGACTCCATCTTTGCTGGAAGGGTTTCTCCTGGGCTGCATTTCAACACCCTCCCCCTACAAATTCCTCAGCTACTACAGAAGACTCAGAGCTCCGGTGTGTGTGTGTGTGTGTGTGTGTGTGTGTGTGTGTGTGTGTGTGTGTAGGTGCCAGGTGGAGAGGCATGCTGCATCGATGTCGTGGTCACCACTCCCACAGACTTTTCTGGAAATGACAATAATCAGGTGGGCCACCTAGTGCTCCAAGCCTCCTCTAACTCCTTAGCCTGGCCTTAAACCACTTCTTTTTGGGTTTTGTTGTTTTGTTTTGTACAACTCCTCAGTATGTAGTTCTGGCTGGTCTGGACCAGGCTAGCCTTGAACTGAGATTTGCCTGACTCTGCTTAAAGAATGTTGGGATTAATGGCATACATATCCACTCCTGGCTTACCTGCTGTCTTTGCACGATATATCACTGAGATGACCTCATTGCACTGGATGAATCATGCAGCTGCACTCAAGCCAATGGTCTTGTAGTTGGTCTTGACCCCACAGAGAGGCAGTGGCTGTGCCTGCATTGTCTGGGACCTGACTATACACATTGTATGTCTGAGGACAAGGTCACTCTTAGTTTGTGCTACTGGTAAACATTAGTATTTGCTTCCTGGAACATGTCCACACTGTCCTGTTTGCAAACTTGGGCCCCAGTACTTCTGGGTTCTTCCTCCTCCAGACATCTCCAGCCCCTACTCCCATCCCCATCCCAGATGTGTCCCAATCTCATCTTGGAAAGAGCCAGGTATGGGAAGCAGTCCATGTCTAGGAGTGGATCAGGTTCTTGATGGTCTACCAGCTGTCCCTTTAGGATCAAGGTGGCTGTCCTGGGTACTCCCATCCCTGAAAGAACAGAATCTGGTCAAACCTAACGCCAGGCCTTCCTGGACCCATTAGTGACCTTGGGTACCTGGAGAGCAAGGAACCCAGGGTGGATGGCCCTTGCAAACTCACCATTCCCAAAGAAGTTCATTGCTGATGAGTGAACAGGCTTCTGCTTATTGGCAACATCCAGGGCCCCTGCTGCCTTTTAGTTCCAGAAAGCTGGGTTTTTCTCTTCCACTAGTCAAGGGAGAGACCAGAGGTAGGTGTCAACTGGAAGGGTGTGTTTGTGAGTGGAGACAAGAAGGTAGGTTGCCTCCTTACCTGGAGTGGCCCCTAAAGACAGCTGTAGCCTGAGGCCTAGTAGCAGTACCCAGGCTTCCTGTGTGCCTGGGGCTAGTGGAAGGATGGCAATGGATGGGAAGTTAGTACTTAATAGTTCTTGCTTGAAAAGCTCAGTGTTCCCCATTAATCCTCAGACTCCACCCTAACCCCACCCCTCCTGCTCTGGAAAGGAAACCTTGTTACTTGCATACATATATACATCATATGCTTGTATAAATATATACATATAGGACTGATATACTCCTATTGAAGCCCTTGATCCCAGAATATTGCCTGTTATATTTCTTATCTTCCCTATCTCTGATCCATAGACCACATAGGATATCTGGTTTGTTGAAACTATTAATTTTCGAAGAGATGATTTAGAAATGATGGTTTGATTTAATATTCAAAATTCTGGAGGATAAAGTCTTGGGCCAATGTCTACAAACTGTGCTATGTTTATCCAAAAAACAATATTGTTGGTTTGATCTCCTATGATAGATAAATCTTATTAAATGCTTAGCATTGGTGTAAATATTAAATGACACAGGATCTACTACAGTGAACACATTAATATGATAAATAGGCTAGCACGTCCCCAAGTCAATAGACATCACCATTCAGGGGTAGGTACAGAGTTCACACAGTAATTCACTGTTCATTGTGGAGATGGGGGTCATAGATGGCTTTCCATGGCTTGATAATATTTGATTGATTTGAGGAAATATACAGAAAAACCTATTTTTATATGAATTGAAGGGAAACTAAGTTTTGCTGCTTACTGGGGCTGGTGCATGGCCCCTGTTTAATTACATCTTCACAAGCTTTCTGTTTTCCTTCACTGCCTAAGTGTGGCTGTCCTGAAACCTGCTCTGTAGACCAGGCTGGCCTCAAACTGACAGATCCACCAGCCTCTGCTTTCCCATTGCTGGGATTAAAGGTGTGCCCCACCACACCTGGCTCTAAGCTTTTCTTTAGTTCCTTTGCACAAGTTGGAAACTTTGCTGAGTGGGATCTTGCCCTGAGGTCTCCACTCCCTTTATTCCATTCTTAATACATCTATCTCCTTGAACACAGAATTTAGCTCTATTCCACTTCCTGGTGCTCTTTTTCTCCTCAAAATTTTCATTTTGTAATTTACCCTGGTCATTTTGGTCCCTTTCATTTTAAATCTTTATTAGAGTTACCACACAATAGAGTCTATATTAGGCCATTTTGAGATTTCTTCTGCCAATGGAATTAATCCAAAACTTTTGACTTTAGCCTCAGGAAGACTCTTTGGATAAGGGGGAAAGACAGCCATTCTCTTCACCAAAATATCACAAGAACAATTTCTAGACAACATACTAAAACTCTTCTCTGAAACCTCTTGAGCCAGCTCCTGGCATTTCAAATCATTACCAGTCTTACATGCTCCTACTAGTATGTCCCATTATGTAGGGCTTAAACCCTTCTACTGCTTTCCAAGCCCAAAGTACCAAAGTCCAAATTCATCCAAACAAAACATGGTCAGGCCTATCACAGCAATATTCCAGTCCTGGTACCAACTTCTGTCTTAGGGATTTTTAATGTTGTGAAGAGACACCATGACCACAGCAGCTCTTAAAAAGAAAACATTTAACTGTGAGCCAGTACCATTTCATCTGTTGGTCCCAAGTGCTCAAAACAGCACTTCTGCAGTACATGCTACCCATTGCGGAAAGCCATTAAAATTGCACATAGAACTTACCAACAGTTTACAAGACACATTTGACTTAACAGCAAATGGTAGAATGCCATTATAATTATTTATTTTTTAAAGTTCAATTATGGTTTAATCAGTCATAGTATTCAGTTATAGCCAGCTCTTCCTAAGACTGTGATTGAAAACTCACACAATAATGTGGTTTTTTTAAAATAAAATAATTTATTTGAAGTGAGAGTTTTAAATATCTAATACATCTTTTCAGGAAAATGTTTAACATGTGTTTTTTAACATAGGCATAGCTCAGTCACAGTAAATTTCATGTGTAAGTCTCAGATCTTGTCTATAGTAAGTTATGGAATAATTTAAAAATCCCAGAAACATAGCAAATCTTTCAAACATAAAACAAAAGCAAATGTCAGTTAATACCATTAAATAACAGGTTTTATGTGTGAGAGAGATCATAGTAGAGATAGTGTGTTGAAGACATTCAAGGTACTTTACATTTTCAAAGTAAAATAATATGTGAAATAAATTTCATTATTCCATTCACTTCCAAAAACCTCCAAAAACTTTTTTGTGCATATTGTTTTGTAGAGTCAAACTTCATTATGAACCCATACTTTTAAAGCTTTAATGTTAAAATTTTATATCTTGAGACAACTGAAGCATACACACATACTTCTGTTAAGTCAGGATGATACAAGAATAAGATACTTCCATTTAGAAAGTGATATTAAATTTAACTCTGTCCTTTACCTACAATTCAAAATGTTGGCTTTAGAACTGGAGACCAGAGTTCACGTTCTCCTTCCTTGGTGATTGGGGCTTTGATGATGGTGTTTCCCTTTAAGCATCAATTAACTTAATTTTTGAAATTTAATAGGTTTTTTAAAAAAAGAATACCTATAAGATTAAATTATTAACTAAGTAGCTTTCCACTAAGTAACAAGTACCTATCAACTTGATCAAAACAAGTATCAAATCTTGCCATGTATCTAATGGCTGATACTATTTTATAAATATTTCATCAGAAATAACACCCAACCATATCCTTCACTGTTTCCCATATTCTTTAGCTTTATATAATAGGAAAGGTAATTTTCTGCAAAAGTATGTAATGTGGTACTGAGGTATTTGCTAAAAATGTTTCAGATGTGTAGTTAGAGTACAAATAGAAAATTAGGACTGAAAGTATAGAAATTTGATTGACTGGAAATAACAGTGTAGTATTTCCACTACACTGTGAGGGGTCTCCAGAGTCACAGTGTTAACATTCAGGCATTTACACTGGCCTGCCCTCGGGGACTTAGCAGGACACAGCAGCAGCCAAGATGTGACACTGTGACTACTGCAGCCACTGAGTAGAGGAGCACTCTCCCTACCCACATGTGCCATGTCCCCTTTTAAACATCAAGCCCTTCTTGCCCCTTTTTCTCTTCCTTCCACTCTCACTCAGCGGCTGCCTCTGCAGCCCCCTCCCAATCGCCCTCCCAGCTGAGCTCTGTTGCATGGTGTGGCTTTGTGGTGCCCCTTGGCTCCAATCCCCCAAGGTTACCTACCTCTGTTAAAGTATTACATTGGTGTCATGACACTGGCAGGCCCTCCTGGTGGCTCTCCCTGCCCACTGGCAGTCTAAGGCACATAGGGACCCTGTACCCAGCCCGTTTGCAACAGGCTCACTTTCCAACTAACCAGTCTCTGGGCACTTCACCCAATACCTGCAATTATTGGTAATTCTGCCTTCTTCTGGGAGGCATACATGCTTCCCTGGATCTATGGGAGTGAATGTTGAGCATCTGGCACCCCTCTGGTATTCTTGGAGGTAGAGGACCCCCCAGACATGGTCTTTAAGGCTACAGTTGGCCCTTTTCACTGACACCCAACTCTGGCCATTTCCCATGAGTGAGGCTTAATCTCTTGAGTGTGGTCTTTCACCCTTTTTCCTCATTCATAAGCCCTGGTACCAGGTGACCATATCTCACTTGGGCTCTTAGCCCTTGGATTCTGCTCAGTGCATGATGACTCACTGGACAGCTTGTGCCCACTTAATCTGGTCCTCCCTGGAGGTCTGGAACACCAGGACATTCAGCCCTCCTTTTCCTAACCACCGGGCCAGAGGCTTTCTCCCTGGAACTGACTGTCAACTTGACTTTACCTACCTGCCCACAGTCAAATGAGTTAGGTACCACCCGGCCTTGGTGAACACATTCTTAGAGTGGGTACAGGCATTTCCCACCACCAACAAAAGGGCTCAGACAGTCTCTGACATCCTCCTCTGGGAGTTCATTCCCCTATTTGGAATCTCCACCTCCCTCCTGTCAGAAAATGGTCCTAAATTTACCTCCCAGGTTTCCCAAACCCTCTCTAAAGCCCTCAGCATTCTTCGGCATTTCCGTATCCCATACTATCCCTAGTCCTCTGGAAAGACAGAACGAACTAACCACTCCCTAGAAAACACCCTTGTCAAACTGTCACAGTAACTTCACCTTGATTGGGTAAAGATCCTGCCTCTGGCCCTTCTCAGGCTGTGGGATCTCCCCACAAGCAGACTCTTTCTATCTCAATGTTTGAGCTCATGTATGGACCACTGGTTCTGACCTCAGGTCTTTCACTCAAACCCTGATCACCTACTCACTCCTGTACTTTGTCACCTCTGGTCCCTCCTATGGAACAATACTGACCACTCCCTACCTTGGTCATGTGTCAACCCCTGTCTGTCCCCAATCAATATCAGGGATCAGGTCCTTCTCCTTCCTCTGGGCCAACATCTCTCACCCCTTACCATAAATGGCAGGGCCCCTCAAGGTAATTGTTGTAACCCACACAGCTGTTAAGCTTGAGGGTCTCCCTCACTGGATTCACTTATCCTGCCTTAAGTCCTTCACTCCCACACCTCAAGATAATTTTCCTTCATACCCAGAAACCCCAACAGGGCCCTGGTCCCTTAAGTTTTAGAGGACAAGGAGATCAACTGCCATGTCCCCGGTTCCAGAAAAATGAGGCTTCACCCCGGCAGCTGTACTCAACTCTACTGCATTGAGAAGCCCACATGGAAGTAGATACTTCCCTTCTTGACCCCTCTCATTCTCCTTCTCCTGTCTCTCTGCATTATCAAGTTCTTCTCTACATTTCTCAAATGACATATTCAAAAGTCTCTAATCAAACAAATAATCAGCTATTGTTACAGGACTAACAACCATTAGCTGTAACTAGAGTTTTCCTGCCTGGCCCACAGTCAGAGCAAATCTCTTTCACCTGCCAGTCCCACAGCCGCTCAGACCCAACCAAGTAAACACAGAGACTTATATTGCTTACAAACTGTATGGCCGTGGCAGGCTTCTTGCTAACTGTTCTTATATCTTATATTAATCCATTTCTATAAATCTATACCTTGCCACATGGCTCGTGGCTTACCAGCATCTTTACATGCTGCTTGTCCTGGCGGCGGCTGGCAGTGTATCCCTCCGCCTTCCTGTTCTTTTAATTCTCTCTGTTAGTCCCACCTTTACTTCCTGCCTAGCCACTGGCCAATCAGTGTTTTATTAGCAACACGTTTGCCATACAGAACATCCCACAGCACTTCCCCCCCTTTTTTTTCAAAAAGGAAGGTTTTAACCTTAAAGTAAATTACATATAATTTGGGAATTTGGGCGTAGCTTTTCTTACTACTTCCTGCTGGAGGGGGCGCTGTTTCTTATGGGGACACAAAGAAAATTTTAGTTTTATGGAGTAGTCCGTGAGGCTGTATCATCTGAGCCAGTTGCCTTGAAACGGTTCTGAATGTTGGATCATCTGAGCCTTGGTGTCATCAGAGACCTTTCAGGTCGTCTTGGCTGGTCAAACCTGATGTATCTTAATCTGGAACAAATCCATAGCCTCTGGCTTTCTGTGGAAACAAAATCAGAGCCTCCTTTCCAAAGCAACATATCCTTACATCCAAATTTTGAAGTCAAGGTATCTTTAAATTATACATATTGGTTTAACTCAGCTTCCTTTACAATCAAATATCTCTCTGTAGTTAAGAATCCCAAAGACAACACAATGCAGATTCTCTGTGTGATATCCATCTTTACATGGCTTATATTTTATACTACCTTTACTGTCTCTTTAAAGACTTCATTTTTCAAAACTATCTATTTCTTTATATAACTGTATATATTCCTTTTTATCTCTCTTTGAAGCCTACGTACATTTTACACACATAAGCATTTAAAGCATTTAAAGTCTTGTTCCATCTGAATCTGTCTTATTGTGAACCTGTTACTTTAAACTGCAGCATTCTAAGACTGAAATGGTGCTGTGGCTGCTGGCTCCGCCCTCCTCAGCTTCCCAACATGACGGTGGTACGTTTACCGTCAGCTCTGGGAGCCTTTGTGGGTCTATGCTTCTATCAAAGCAGCATGTAGCCCAGAAACCTCTTTTTTTGTTTTGTACTAGCAAAGGCTAAATCCACCACGCAGCTTAATGTGCCACTTGAAGATGCCTCATTCCCGCCATACTACAGGTCGAGTGCACACACCAGGAACCCACAAGTAGCTCAAACCGGCAAGCTGCCGCTCATTTGAGAGAGATAATTAGGAAGCTGTTTTTAGCTCCGTTTTAGAATCTTTTCTCAGGCTTTAGGTGGAAACTCTTGCCCCACGTTCTGGCGCCATTTTTTGCTAGAGAGCTGGAGATGCATGACTACCAAATATGTCCAGATGGTGAGAACCAACAGCACCCCAGAGATATCTACACCCCCGGACAACAAGAAGCAGTCTAAAAGACCACAATACTGCCATCACTGTCACCACATCCTTCCTATTGTCTCTCATCTTTTAATAAATCAAATTGAGGAATGTTAGCAGTCAGGCATTTACACCATCCATCCCTTGGGGACCTGGAAGGACATCTCATCAGCAGCAGCCAAGATGTGACACTGTGACTCTACTGCAGTCACTGAGCAGAGCACAGTCCAACTTGTAGTTTTGTTATTTATTTACCTACGATTGCTTTATGTATGTGCTCATTTCTGTGTGGGTGTGGAAGATGTTCATGTGTGCCATGGGATGGGTGGGAAAGTCAGAGGACAACCTTCAGTGTTGGTCCTATCTCTTCACCATGTGTGAGACAGGGTCTCTAGTTTACTATCAAACGCACATAGGATTGTAGGGTTTCTCCTCTCTTCCTCCTGCATTGCCTTAAAATCATTTGATTATAAGAATGCAGTGTTGCAACTGTCTTTATAATGCAAAATTTAAGGTATAATAACTCAGGTTCTCAGTTGCATGGTGAGTACTTTGTCTGCTAGCCCATCTTCTCAGGCCTGACATTTCAGTAGAGATTTTTGGAGTGAGTGTGTTTTGGGACATAGTCTCACTTTCTAACCCTGGGTGCTAACTGCGTCTGTACTGTAGCTTTTCAATTGTTTGCCAAGTAATGCCCATCTCCATCATGAGAGTTGTCTACATTAATATATTTTAATTTCCTTGTTCATAATGCTCTTAGTACTCTTTTAAGTGAAAAACAACCTTTATAAGACTTTTATGGTAAGGGAACATGCATTTTGCATTAATTAAATGTATATTACTAGATCATGGTCAGGGATATTTGGCTCCAGAATTGAACCCTGGCTCTCAAGCTGGCAGTGGTGTTTTGAGTTGTGCAATCTTTAGGAAATAGAGCCTCCTTTGAGAAATGTATTGCTGTGGAGCATTCAAGTTTACACCTGTAGGAAATTTCTCTTTGCTCTGATTCCTAATCTTGGACCCAATTCTAGAGCTAGACTCCCAACACTGTTTCCAAGTCTTTCCCACCATAATGGAGTATTTCCCCTGGAACTTAAGCTATAACATACCTTTCGTTTCTCACATTACATATTATCAGTTATTTTGTTGCTTCAAGAAAGACAGTAATTCAAACTCTCTCATGTTCCCTTGTAGAACAGAAATATATGTTTGTGTCACTAATTTTTGAATCTAAGTGTCAGGATTCATGAACAAACCTCTCATTGGTATAATTCAATGAGATTATAAACCAAATCAGTGCAATGTACCAGTTTATAACCAATTATTTAGTTGTATGGTTCCTGTGGAATTGTCTTTACAGACAATTTTGAGCTGTCATGTGGGTGCTAGGAACGGAACCCTGGACTGTAGGAAGAGCTGCCAGTTCTCTTAACCACTGAGCAATCTTTCCAGCCCCTCTAACCTGCTTTCAATAAAGCAGAATAGCAATCCATACTTAGGAGACTGGAAATATGAGGACCATGGTGACATTGTATGAGAAAGCTGTAGGAATTTGGTGAGCTGCCCTAAAAGAGAGGTTATATGTGCTGCAGCTGAAAGAGCTGGAGGAAAGGGAATACCTAAGCCCTTTGGAGTCCAGGCAATTTCATTGCGATCTCACGATGCTTGACAAGGTACTACAATATTTGATGCTTGCTGTGCTGAATTTTGGTCTTGCTTTGGTCTGTTTATTCCTTGTTATGCTCTGATTCTTTTTATGAGAAATGGGAATGTTCATTCTCTGCCATTGTATGCTTGGAACATAACAGTCTCACTTAAGGATAGAGGAGAGTGTGGTGAGATAAAAAGTCGTTCTCAGTATTTAAGAAACATATGGCAGTTAAATGAGAATGGTACCCACAGACTCATGTAGTCGACTGCTTGTTCCCCCAGTTGGTAGAACTGTTTGGGAAGGAGTAGAGACATGGCCTTTTGAAGGAGGTGTCTCATGGGGGTGGGCTTTGAGGCTCCCAAGCCTCTGGCCATGCCCAATGTACTCTCTACCTCCTGCTTGAGGTTCACAGTGTGAACTCTCAGCTTTTCTTCTGTCATGGGTTTACCGGGCCATCGTGGACTCCAACCTTCTGGAGCTGTAAGCCCAATTTAATGTTTTCTTTTATAAATTGCTTTGGACATGGTGTGTTCCAGCAGAGGAATAGAATGATAACTATACAGAGGGTTCTGTGGAAGGTCAGAACACAGAAAATCTCCCCTTCCAACTCTAGAAACCATGGAGGAGTTATTTTTTGTTTTGTTTGTTTTTATTCCTTTAGCTCTGAAGTGGGTAGCATAAATCCCATGCTTTTGAGGTTAGGAGTGAACCCAAGTTTGACAAGTCTAGACTTCCATGAAGAAACAACCCTGTTAAGAACATTTTCATTTATTTATAACCAGACCAATATCAACTTATTTAGAAACTCTCTCTTCTATAGAAAATTGTGATGCTAAGAATATTGGTCCAAAGGCATGGGATTAAATAAACATATAAAAATTTATTAAAGACTCAAAGTGTAATATGCATTATAGTATAATTAGTGAATCAAGATCAACTGGCATATCAAATGAGACCCCATCTCAAACAAAGAAAGCAAATCAAAATTATACATACCGGGCTGGAGAGATGGCTCAGAGGTTAAGAGCACTGCTTGTTCTTCCAAAGGTCCTGAGTTCAATTCCCAGCAACCACATGGTGGCTCACAACCATCTGTAATGAGATCTGGTGCCCTCTTCTGGCCTGCAGGGATATGTGCAGACAGAACATTGTATACATAATAAATAAATAAATCTTTAAAAAAATTATACATACCTTTAAATTTTTTTTATCTTTTTGAGATGGGCCTTACTTTGGAAGTGACTATGTTAAACACCATGGCCTCAAATTCATGGATATCAGCCTGTCTTTGGCTCCCAATGGGTGGGATTAATGGCATGTGCTTGCATGTTTGACAATATTTAATTTTGAAAATGATTCTATGGGCACCATTGGCAGACACCTGAAATGACTTTAAGAAGTATTGTACTGTCCCAATTTTCCAGTGCTCCTTTTCTGGTGTGTTAGTTTTGTTCTTTTCCAGTGTGTGTGTGTGTGTGTGTGTGTGTGTGTGTGTGTGTGTGTGTGTG
>CABHPQ010168950.1:0-19420 GCA_902168405.1 Peromyscus aztecus | reverse complement strand
TGTGTGTGTGTGTGTGTGTGTGTGTGTGTGTGTGTGTGTGTGTGTGTATGTGTGTGTGTGTATGTATGTAGACATGTTTTAAAACTCACAGTGATACAGTGATCTTCCTGCCTCTTTGCCTCAGGTGCAGTGCTGGTACTAAGAGAATGCAGTACCACATAGCTTGAAAAATAATGATTATGGTCTCAAGTATCCTCTTCTTATGGTGGACAGGGAGGCCAGGAGATGGTGTCAGAACCGCTTATACTGGAGTTACCAATAATAGTGAGCTTCGATATGTGTGGGGAATGGAATCTGTGTGCTCTGGAAGAATCTTCAGTATTCTTAACTGCTAAAGTATTTTACACCCTAAGTTTTCTATTCTTGATTATATTTCCTGTCCAAGAAGCCTAGTTAGGGTCAGACACCTGATACTTATTAAAAAGTGGAATTCTCTTCCAGTTGAAAAAATTAGCCTCAGGTAGGGATGAGCTCCCTAATTGTTTATCCATTACAACATGGTCAGCCCTTAAACTATATGCACACAACTAACAAAAGCAGATGCAGCAGGTTATATTCTTGTATTTCAGCATACTTATCACACATACTTAACAAGGAAGAAGTTAGGAGGGATTTGGGAAGGGATAGGAAGAAGTGATAAAAGATGAAACTGATGTAATATCATTTAATTAACAATTTGTGGAAATGAATTTAAATATAAAAAGAGGGGCTAAAAAGATGGTTCAGCAATAAAGAACACTGTGTATTGTTGAGAGAACCCAGGTTTCATTCCCAGAAAACACAGTGGATAAGCATTTGCTGTTAATCACGTCCCAGGCATCTCCTGCCCTCTTCTGGCCTCTATAGGTACTGTGCAAGACACGTGCAGGCAAAACACCCATGTAACTAAAAATTTAAAATACATTAGGAAAAAGAAAACTGGAATTCTCTATAGTGATGTCACAACCCTGAGACAGACAGCAGCTAGGGATAGTTAAAATGAACTCTTCTAGTCTTGCCCGGAAGCAGCTGTGGCCTTCCTCTGCCCCAGCCTGCTCAAAGGCAAAAGCAGCTTTCTTCTGAGATTAATAGAGCTCAGCATAACCATTCATCTAAGAGCAGAGTATACGGTGATGTTAGGTGATTTCTCATTGATGTTTTCTGTATTTGTGTTCTCTCTCTTTTTGATTTGTGAGAATTATGGCATTGGTACATCTATTCTTTAGATTAAACATCAAGATTGACAGGTAGCATAAGCTCCAAAACAATCAACTTTCATAGTGTCATTTACATGATTTTCCAGCTAAGACCTTGTGGTATAAGATGAACATGCCGGAGGCATTTCTTTCCATCATTTTTATAATTTATATATATCCCAAATGACTTTGAGGTAATATTGCCCCTAAATGTCTCTGCTTTTACGTTGTGATCATGTTCAGAAGGAGATTTGTTAACTGAGCATGCTTAGGAATAGGGAGAACTCTACATGGACATGTCCAACCTCCCTAAGTAAAATCCCCAGGCTTCCCTTGTTTAGGAAAAGCATTGCTTTGGAAATAACTCCCATGCTCTTTTTGCCTTCTGCAGGTAATAAATATTTCTTATTTCTTCTGTCTTGGCTATTGTGATGGCTATTCTTGGTAGTCCAACTGACTACCTCTGGAATTAACTAAAACCCAGAGAGTTGGGTACACCTGTGAGGGATTTTTATTAAAGGTTTTGAAATTAAAGGCCCTTCTTTAATCTGAATCATTTGAGGTGATAATATCCACCTTTGGCAGCCTGGTACAAGTGCACACCTTTAACTCCAGCACTCAGGAGACAGAGGCAGCTGGAATTTCTGAGTTTGAGGCCAGCCTGGTCTAAAGAATGAGTTCCAAAGCTACACAGATAAACCCTGTCTGGAAAATACCACAAAACAATCAAACAAAGAATAAGATCCCTGCAACTCCTTTCATCAATTATTGGATGAAGGCTCTATGATGACAGTTACGGTATTCACCAATCTGATTACCAGAGTAGGCCAGTTCAGGCACCCTCTCCACTATTGCTAGTAATCTAAGTTGGGGTCATACCTGTGGATTCCTGGGAACTTCCCTAGGACCCTGTCTTTCCCTATTCCCATCTATCATGGTGTCTCTTTCCTTGCTTTCCCACTCTGTCCCTGTTCCATGGCAGAGTGCCTAGCCAAGCTCCAGGGGTCCAGTCAATGAGATAGAGGAGGGATTCTATGAGCAAGGGACATTGAGATCAGCCAGGCCAAATTAGTGGGAACTCATGAACTGTGGACCAATAGCTGTGGAGCCCCCATGGGACTGGACTAGACCCTCTGCATAGGCGAGAAAGTTTAGCCTGAACTGTTTAGGAGCCCCCCTGACAGTGGGTTTGGGATCCCCCATTGGTGCATGAGCAAGCTTTTTGGAGCCCAGGGCCTATGCTGGGACACATTGCACAGCCTTAGTGCAGGGGAAGGGGCTTGGACCTGACTCAGCTGAATGCACCAGACTCTGCTGACTACCCATGGAAGACCTTGCCTTGGAGGAGATAGGAATGGGGGATGGGTTGTGGGGGAAGGCTGGGGGCACAAGGAGGGAGGAGGGAGGATCTGTGATTGGTATGTGAAATGAATGGAAAATTTCTTAATAATAAAAAAGAAGAAAGAATTTAAGATCCACCTTTAATGTGGATAGCACCTTCAGGTGGCAGCCTACATATATAAAGGTATTGAAGAAGGAAGCTCCCTCTTTTTGCCTGCTTGCCCTAACTCTGGCTACCATGTTCATTCCTTTACTAGCATTACGGCCTACTGCTTCAGAATTCTGATGTATACTGAAGATCAGTTGAGACATACAGCCTCATGATCTGAACATCTACTGGGTTCTTCAATTTTCCCTTGGTAGACAGCCATTATTGGACTAGTTGGACCACAGCCTGTGAGACAGTTTAATAAATCCACTTTCTACATATGTGAAGAGATTCATTCTACCATTGCAGAGTGCATCTCTGGAAATAAAAGGAATAAGAGAGGAAGAGATGGGAAAGGGGGAAGAGGGAGTGAAGACATGGCTTCATAGGAAGAGAATTGGTGGGAAAAGAGAGAAAGAGAAAACAGACAGGGGCTGAGGAGAGAAGAAGGAGAGGAAGAAGAGACTGGAGGCAGGAGGAGCCTACCTTTTAAAGGAGGCTTAGTTCATGCCTGTAGAGACTTATGTAACCACACAGTGCATGCGCCTAGATTGCATAGTTACTTATGGCCACAGGACCCAGGACTGACTAAGCATGTGCCTGAATACTGACAATGCATGCATGGCCATAGGACCTGGGGATGGCTGGCCATTTGCCTGACCTCAAGTGGTGGGTCAGGTATGTCTAAAAACTAATAACCAATCCTGTTCATCTAGAAACCCTGAATAATGCAGCTGTGTTGTGCTGGCTGACAATAGTGCTCACAAAGACATTCTTCCTAGCTCCATTTCTCTCAAAATATTCAACATACCATGAAGACCACACTTTTTACTTTTCTTCATTTGCCAATAATTTGCCCTGAATTTCAGGAAGAAAACTTCTAAAGCAATGGAGCCTGTATTGTGGGGGGCCGTTCTCGGGTTCCTCGTGGCTTTACCCAGCTGTGGGGGGCCGCTCTCGGGTTCCTCGTGGCTTTACCCAGCAGATCCACATAGAGGATGATTAGGACCACGGGCCTGAGTGCAGGTGGCTGAGATGGTCTGCACTTGGCTGTGCTGGGGGAGGAGGTCATTTGCTCCACCCCCTTGGCGTCTCTATAAAAACCCTGGGGCAGAGACAGCCGGGCCCGTTGGAAAAGGTTCCAGGCCCTCTCGAGGCTATCCTTTATTTTCTATCTGTTTGTCTCCGTGATATTCTCCGCAATAAATCCTTCTATCTAATATTTCCTGCTGCTCACACTCAAGAAAACTCTGGGAAGCTGTGGGGGTGGTGGGTAAACGCGCCACACTGTATAGGTAGAAGCCCTTCCAGCAACCATAAGTACCCACAAAGGTTAGGATGTTGGGGATGTCCAGCTGGTGGGGGGAGGGTGAGAGGGCATTCCATGATCTAGTCTCTGAAAGGATATATATGGTGGCACTGGTGTCTGGCGCTGGATACTGTGGGGGTGGTTACTGCGGCAGTGGCGCTGGTTTGGTGAGCACTGGTTACTGTAGAGGCTGCGGTTTGGTTGGCGGAAGAGTCACAAGCAGAAGAATCATGAGCCATGGCTACCAGAGTTAGAATGGGCTTTATTTAGAGAGAAGAGGGGATAGGAGAAGCCAGGCCTGGCAGAGAGGAAACAGAAAGAGAGGGGCACAGAGAGGTGGAGAGAGAGAGAGAGAGAGAGAGCACATCTGGCTTTTAGGCTGGGACACAGTTGCCTGTTGATGACAAACTGTTGAACACCCATTTGTTATAATTGGCCAACTAACCTCTATCAGCTACTTTACCATCATTATCATCTTAATATCTGTAGCAGGCATAATAGAAAACAATATACTAAAATTTATCCATTGCTCTGATAGTATAACCAATTACCTTCGTCTTGTAAACCAAAAATGAAGAAAAAAATCTTCTCAGAGCATCAAGAAGGAAGGACTAACCCCCACCATCAACACCCAAAGCTGATATTCTATTTAAACTACTTCTTGTACATAAAATTATCTAGTACATTAGTACATTTATGTATATCTTACATTAAATTATTTTCCCCTAGCATATAAGCATGTAATATAGTTTAATGAATAATAATATGAAAGCATAATCCACATAAAATAATCTTCAACATGAATATTATTCAAGCAAATAAAATTAATGTATATAAGACATATCTGTGTTATCTTACATACACCATATAGTCATAATCCTGCTTGTCCAAATGTCTATCCCCTTCCCCATTTTGTTTATTTATCTATCATCCTCCGTGAAACCAACAACCCGCCCACCCATACCCCTCTTCTCACTCCGGGCCCATTAAACTTGGGGGTGACTAATGTGCAACTTTATCAGACAGCTGGTTCTTACTTCAGGGCCATAAAATGTTTTATGGTCCATACGTTCCCCTTAAATAAGACATCTCTATGGTATGGGTCTAATCAGCCCATGATCAACATAACTGTAATCTCGAACATTTGGTATTTTTTAATTTTCAGGATGCTGTGACTCACCATAGCCATCAAGGCAGGAAGGGCAGCTTAACATGAAGCTGGACTTTTCAATTCAAGTATTATCGACCCACATAAACCTTTCCTGTCAACATTAAGTTAATGCTTGTTAGACATACAATTCAATTATATAATGAATACTCTGATCAACCCCCATTCCCCCTACCTAAATTATACAATCCTTGACAAACTCCAAAAGCAAGGAATACAATATAGGCTTCTCCACCATTCTAGTAATTTATAAAACAAGACTTCAAATTTAGTATTAGAAAAATTTTTACACATACACCCTACATATACTTATAACTTACTACCATAATACCTTCTAAATATGACCAACATGAACATTTGGCTTATGTAGCTTATCAATAAAGCAAAGCACTGAAAATACTTAGATGGATAATTTTATCCCATAAACACAAAAGGTTTGGTCCTGGCCTTACAATTAGTTAGAGGTAAAATTACACATGCAAAAATCCATAAACCAGTGTTAAATCCCCTAAAGGTTTACTATAAAACCTAGGGAGAGGGCATCAAGTACATACAAATAGCTAAAGACATCTTGCCTAGCCACGCCCCCATGGGATTCAGCAGTGATAAAAATTAAGCAATGAACGAAAGTTTGACTAAGTTATACCTCTCAAGGGTTGGTAAATTTCGTGCCAGTCACCGCGGTCATACTATTAACCCAAATTAATTATTCTATGGCGTAAAAAAAAAACACAATAGAACTAAAAGCCAACCAATATGTGAAAATTCATCATTGGAATTAAACTCAGTAATGAAAGTAATTCTAATTAACTTAATACACGATAGCTAAGATCCAAACTGGGATTAGATACCCCACTATGCTTAGCCCTAAACTTCAACGATTAAATAACAAAATCATTTGCCTGAGAGCTACTGGCCATCGCTTAAAACTCAAAGGACTTGGTGGTACTTTATATCCATCTAGAGGAGCCTGTTCTATATTCGATAAACCCCGTTATACCTTACCATCCCTTGCTAATTCAGCCTATATACTGCCATCTTCAGCAAACCTTAAAAAGGAACAAAAGTAAGCAAGAGAATTACCATAAAAATGTTAGGTCAAACCAACGCACAGTATGGCTCGTTAAGGAAGGGAATGTCTCAGTTGCCTTTAGCCTACTGGCTATGGGTGAGATAGGACCTCTGTTGGTCTTTCCTGTATCGAACACACAGATTGCAAGCCCAGTGCCACTTTGAGATCTTTGGCAGCAATTAACTATGCAGCTCACACACGATTGAGCCTGTATGAAAATGAGTATTCAGAGACGGGTAATGTCTGGGGGGCACTCGCCAACCTAAGACAGAGCACCTGTGTGGCCTGGGCAGGTGTCTCCATGACGGGTAAGGTGACCTGCTGACGTCCCATGCAACCCAAGTCAGAAGCTCATTTATTAATAAAAGGGGGACCTATTGGGGCCTGGCCCCCGTTTTGGGTAACTGCTGCCTTGCTTGTGCACCTTGACCTTGAGATCCTCCCTATGCCAATTCCCTGCCAAGTTCCACCTTCCTGAATGCTTAAGAGAAGTTCCTTGCCTGTGTATCCTGAAAATGGGCGCTAACAGATTAGAAGCAAGATTGTAAAACATCAGTAGCGAACTTCTGCCCTCCGGGGTCCTCCCATTGTGCTGTAAGCCTGTATTTAAGATCTCCTCCCCACTTCAATAAATGACATTCGGCATTTAAAATTTAAATATATATATATATATATATATATATATATATATATATATAATTGAATGAAAAAAAATGTTAGGTCAAGGTGTAGCCTATGAGATGGGAAGTAATGGGCTACATTTTCTTAAAAAGAACATTATGATACCCTTATTGAAACGTAAGGACAAAGAGGATTTAGTAGTAAATTAAGAATAGAGAGCTTAATTGAACAGCACAATGAAGTACGTACACACCGCCCATCACCCTCCTCAAATTAAATGATTATAAACATAAATACATAATACAACAAACACGTTTATGAGAGGAGATAAGTCGTAACAAGGTAAGCATACTGGAAAGTGTGCTTGGAATAACCACAGCATAGCTTAATTTTCACAAAGCATCTGGTCTACACCCAGAAGACTCCAAAAACAATGGACGCTTTGAGCAGTTATTCAGTCCTAACTAATATAAACCTAACCATTTTTAACTAATAAACTAAAACATTTACTAAAAGGAGTATTGGAGAAAGAAACTTTTTATAGGAGCTATAGAGATCAGTATCATAAGGGAAGAACAAAGACAAAAACTTAAGCACAAATAAGCAAAGATTAAACCTTGTACCTTTTGCATAATGAATTAACTAGAAAACCTCTAGCTAAGAGAACTTTAGCTAGAAACCCTGAAACCAAATGAGCTACCTAAAAGCAGTTTTAAGATTGCACCCGTCTATGTAGCAAAATAGTGGGATGACTTTTAGGTAGAGGCGAAAAACCTAACGAGCTTGGTGATAGCTAGTTACCCAATAATGAATCTTAGTTCAAGTTTAAGTTTACCAGTAAGAACACAAAAATCCAAATGTAAGCTTAAAATATAGCCTAAAGAGGGACAGCTCTTTAGGAATGGAAAACCCTTCAATAGTGAATAAGCCTTAATATACTTAAACCATTGTTGGCTTAAAAGAAGCCACCAATAAAGAAAGCATTCAAGCTCAACATTTAAAACATAACAATACCAAAATACATAAGCGAATTCCTATAAATAAAATTGGGTCAATCTATTAATGTATAGATGAGATACTGTTAATATGAGTAACAAGAATTTTATTCTCCATGCACAAAATTATAACAACCCGGATGACCATTGTTAGTTAACAAACATAAGGTGATTACTCTACATATAAAACCTACCTACCATAACATGTTAATCCAACACAGGGGTGCATAATGGAAAGATTAAAAGAAATAAAAGGAACTCGGCAAACATGAACCCCGCCTGTTTACCAAAAACATCACCTCTAGCATACCAAGTATTAGAGGCACTGCCTGCCCAGTGACTAACGTTAAACGGCCGCGGTATCCTGACCGTGCAAAGGTAGCATAATCACTTGTTCCTTAATTAGGGACTAGAATGAACGGCTTGACGAGGGTTCAACTGTCTCTTATTTCCAATCAGTGAAATTGACCTTCCCGTGAAGAGGCAGGGATATAAAAATAAGACGAGAAGACCCTATGGAGCTTTAATTACTAACTTAATTTTTTAAACTCAAACACCTAATGGACCAAACATATAAAAACTTAAGTTAAAATTTCGGTTGGGGTGACCTCGGAGGAAAAAAAAAACCTCTGAATGATTTTAGCCAAGACACACAAGTCCAAGCATTTTAAATCCAACTGACCCAAAACTTTTTGATCAATGGACCAAGTTACCCTAGGGATAACAGCACAATCCTATTCAAGAGTCCATATCGACAATTAGGGTTCATTATCATCCCCCCTTATTATTCTAACAACATGACTACTGCCCTTAATACTTTTAGCTAGCCAAAATCACATAAAAAAGAAACAGAACTAAACAAAAAAACTTATATCTCAGTATTAGCCCTTCTACAAATTCTTCTAATCATAACATTCTCTGCAAATGAACTGATTATATTCTATATCCTATTTGAAGCAACCCTAATTCCTACTCTCATTATCATTACTCAATGAGGTAACCAAACAGAACGATTAAATGCAGGACTTTACTTCCTATTTTATACTTTAATTGGATCTATCCCACTACTCATTGCCCTTATTTATATTCAAAATCTAACAGGAACGTTAAGTTTTCTATTATTCCCTCTCACCTTCACATCCTTTAATCAAACATGATCTAACAACATTCTATGATTAGCATGCATAATAGCATTTCTAATTAAAATACCACTATATGGAGTACACTTATGACTTCCTAAAGCACACGTCGAAGCCCCCATTGCAGGATCAATAATCCTGGCAGCTATCTTACAAAAACTGGGCAGTTATGGTATAATACGAATCTCCATAATCTTAGACCCTATAACTAAAACCATGGCCTACCCTTTTATCCTCTTATCCCTATGAGGCATAATCATAACCAGTTCCATCTGCTTACAACAAACAGACCTAAAATCCCTGATCACTTACTCTTCAGTAAGCCACATAGCACTAGTAATTGCAGCTATCATAATCCAGACACCATGAAGCTTTATAGGAGCAACAGCATTAATAATCGCCCACGGCTTAACATCATCCTTACTATTCTGCCTAGCAAATACTAACTATGAATGAATTCACAGCTGAACTATAATTATAACCCAAGGACTACAGACTATTTTCCCATATATAGCTACCTGATGAATCTTAGCAAGCCTAGCAAACCTAGCCCTCCCACCCTCAATTAATCTCATCGGAGAACTTCTAATTGCAATCTCCCTATTTTCCTGATCAAGCCCATCAATCCTACTACTAGGGAGCAATATCCTAATTACTTCACTCTACTCAATATACATAATCATCACCACCCAACGAGGTAAACTTACAAGCCATATAATTAACCTACAGCCATCACATACACGAGAGCTAGCACTAATAATACTACACATTACAACCCTAATTCTACTAACAATCAACCCTAAACTAATCATAGGGCCAACAATATGTAAATATAGTTTAACTAAAACCCCAGACTGTGAATCTGGAAATAGGAAATTAAATTCCTTATTTACCAAGAAAGAATGCAAGAACTGCTAATTCATGCTACCATGTATAAAACACATGGCTTTCTTACTTTTGTAGGATAGTAGTAATCCATTGGTCTTAGGAACCAAAACCAAATAAAAGTAATAAATTCTATTACATCTTCAATCCTACTAATCTTTTTCATACTTCTATCTCCTATCATACTATCACTAACCAATTATATTAAATCAATTAACTTCCCTAACTACGTAACCCTATCAATCAAATACGCCTTCCTATTAAGCCTTGTACCCCTAACTATATTCTTTTCATCCAACACTGAATTACTAATCACCAATTGACATTGAATTACCATTAACACCATAAAACTCTCTATTAGTCTAAAATTCGACTTCTTTTGCATTATCTTCCTATCAGTAGCCCTATTTGTAACATGATCAACTATAGATTTTTCATCATGATATATACATTCAGACGCTCACCTAAACTGCTTCATCAAATACTTACTACTATTCCTTATTACTATAATTATCCTAACTTCAGCCAACAACCTATTCCAACTCTTCATCAGATGGGAAGGAGTAGGAATTATATCATTTCTTTTAATAGGCTGGTGATACAGCCGAACTGATGCAAATGCTGCAGCCCTACAAGCTATCTTATACAACCGCATTGAAGACATTGGACTTATTCTAATAATAACCTGATTCTGTCTCAGTCCAACTAATGAGAACTTCAACAAATCTTTATAACAAATAATTCAACAAACATTATCCCCCTTCTAGGACTATTAATTACAGCCACAGGAAAATCAGCACAATTTGGACTCCACCCTTGATTACCTTTAGCCATAGAAGGCCCTACTCCATTCCAGTACCATAGTAGTAGCAGGAATTTCCCTTATATTATGATTTCATCCAATCACATCAAATAATAACCTCATTCTAACTATAATATTATACTTAGGCTCAATTACAACACTATTCACAGCTATCTGTGCACTAACACAAAATGACATTAAAAAAATTGTAGCATTTTACTCTTTCTGGGATTACCATTTCATAATTGCTTACTACAGTTAGCACAATGGAGACCCTGGCAACAAAAGTAGCTACCACAGTTAGTTAATCTTTCATTCTACTGGGCATGATAAATTTAATTCAGTAGTTATGTACATCTTGATTGGCTTTGAAAATTATAAATTTATAAACTCAAGCTCCAGTTGCTTTTGGGATACTATCTTACAAGGACATCAATGCACAGTATGGCTCGTTAAGGAAGGGAATGGCTCAGCTGCTTTTAGCCTACTGGCTATGGGTGAGATAGGACCTCTGTTGGTCTTTCCTGTATCGAACACACAGATTGCAAGCCCAGTGCCACTTTGAGATCTTGGCAGCAATTAACTATGCAGCTCACACACGATTGAGCCTGTATGAAAATGAGTATTCAGAGACAGGTAATGTCTGGGGGGCACTCACCAACCTAAGACAGAGCACCTGTGTGGCCTGGGCAGGTGTCTCCATGACGGGTAAGGTGACCTGCTGACGTCCCATGCAACCCAAGTCAGAAGCTCATTTATTAATAAAAGGGGGACCTATTGGGGCCTGGCCCCCGTTTTGGGTAACTGCTGCCTTGCTTGTGCACCTTGACCTTGAGATCCTCCCTATGTCAATTCTCTGCCAAGTTCCACCCTCCTGAATGCTTAAGAGAAGTTCCTTGTCTGTGTATCCTGAAAATGGGCGTTAACAGATTAGAAGCAAGATTGTAAAACATCAGTAGCGAACTTCTGCCCTCCGGGGTCCTCCCATTGTGCTGTAAGCCTGTATTTAAGATCTCCTCCCCCCTTCAATAAATGACATTCAGCATTTAAAATAAAAAAAAATATATGTATATGTATATATAATTGAATGAATACTGTGAATGTAATCTATGAATACCACAAACGTGATTAATATCATGAGTGTAATTAATGAACATCATGAGTGTAATTTAAAAAAAATAAATAAATTTTAAAAAAATCATAGCATTTTCCACATCAAGCCAACTAGGCCTAATAATAGTAACACTAGGGATTAACCAACCTTATTTAGCTTTTCTACATATCTGTACCCATGCATTCTTTAAAGCAAAACTATTTATATGCTCAGGATCTATTATTCACAACCTAAATGACGAACAAGATATCCGAAAAATAGGAAACCTAATAAAACCGCTCCCATTTACATCATCATGCCTAATAATTGGCAGCCTAGCCCTAACTGGAATGCCCTTCCTCACAGGCTTCTACTCAAAAGACCTAATCATCGAAGCCATAAGGTACCAGATGAGCACCCCACTGTGGGCCCCGGCCCCCCACTGTGAGTGTCTGCCACCTTGCTTGCCGACCTCGACCAGATGTCCTCCCTATGTTGATTCCCTGCCAGCTTCTTCTTACCGGCTTTTTCTCACCTCCCGATCACCGATCACCGGAGGTTCTTCACCAGAGGTTCTTTGTTCGTGTATCCTGCATTTGGTGTAAACAACTTAGGTGTAAGAATGTAAAGCATTTGGTAGCGAACTTCTGCCCTCCAGGGACCCTCCATTGTCCTGTGAGTCTGTACTTAAGGTTTCTTCCTTTTTTCAATAAACGGCATTCGGCATTCTGCCTTGGTGAATGACTCGCTGTCTCTGTCTCTGTTTTTAATCCACAGTCCCTCGCTCGGATACGGTGAACAGTTAGCGGTAACGCAGGCGCTACCGCAACACCCACCCCCAGAAAACTGGACTGCACAGGATGAGTGCTGGCCAGTCATTTCTTGGGAGTTTTTGATTAGAATCTTGTAGTTCTTTTTCAAGGGACCACGATATTATATAATATATAATAATTTTTAGGTCTGTCTTTGTGTTTTGTTTTGCCAGTGTGCCATCTAGTTATTGAATTTGTTAATTATCACTTAATTATATTATTTTTGGAAAGTGATGGACCTGCACCAATTTATGTATTCAGAAAATTTACTATATTATGTTTTGAGTTCCTTGAGTTTTTTTTGGTTTGGGAACTTTCTGTGGAGAGAGAGTTTTAGTTTCTTTCTTGATCTTAGAGGCCTGCCTCTTCTCATCTCTTGGCATATCTGTGTTGCTATCTTCATGTTCAGGTTTTTGCTGCTTAAGTGATTGATATGGTTAATACATTAGCTTTGGATTTTTAAAACCTTCTCATATATTATTGTCTCTTTTTCCTAATTAGCCTCAACTGTCAACATGACATAGCCTAGAATCAATTTGAGGGAACATCAATTAAGGATGTGTCTAGATCAGACTATCCAGTTGCTGTATCTGAGAGAGATTGTGTTCATTGATGATGGATGTGGGAAGGTTCTTCCACTGAGTGGGCAATATGTCTACTCATGTGGACCTGGGCTGGGTAAGAGAGCTAGCTGAGCTCAAGACAGTGAGAAAACAAGAAAGCCAGGAAACAATGGTTCCACATGCTTTGCCTTTGGTTATTAGTTTGAGTTCCTATCCTACGCTTCCACAATGATGAACTGTGACTTAGGGGTTTCAACCAATAAACCTGTTCATTACCTGAGTTGTTTTTGGTTAGAGAATTTTTTTTTTCAAGACTGAGTTTCTCTGTGTAGCTTTGGAAACTGTCCTGGAACTCACTCTGTAGAGCAGGCTGGCCTTGAACTCACAGAGATTCGTCTGCCTCTGCCTCCCAAGTGCTGAGATTAAAGGCGTGCGCCACCACCGCCTGGCTTTAGTTAGAGAATTTAAACAGAGCAACAAACACCAAGCTCTTTAGTCCATTCACTTTATTCTCCTGAGTCAATTCTCTCTACACAACTTCTTTTCGGCTCTCATACTTAGTTCCTTTCTTGCCTGATTCTCTCTACATTTTCTGCTGTTCTCTCTGTGTTCTTAGTTTTTCCATCTTATTTCTGCTCATCTTAGTCCTAGCCCATCTTAGTTCTTTTTTTTTTAAACTCTCTGAAGTTTTCAGGGATATACCCATGCAATCAGCAATACTTTGGCCAAAGCAAGGTCACACAGCTTGAATTCCTTCAGGGTCAGAGAAGTGGTAAGATCCACACAAAGAGCAGTAATTTCCAGCTATCATTAGCAACCCAAAAGGGAAGTGACTAATGGGCAATGAATCAACTAGAGGCTAAATTTAGTTAATATATCTAAAGAGGGAATTTATGTGCTGAAACTATAGTTTTAGAAGTGGTCAGGTAAAATGTTAGGAGTCTATAAGTCACTAAGTCATGAGTGAAAATAAAACTGCCTTTTTCCTTTGGAACCCTACCTGTCCAAGGTTATCTTGACTGTGCCATTTCTGGCAGGGCAGGGGGAGTGTAGTGTACTTGGTTACAAGACAACCTGCATCACAGCTTGATGTATCTGGTATGTAAAAGACCTGCTAGTTAATTGTTAAAGGGATCTTTAGAACTAGATATATAAACACTTGGAAAAAGGAGGGCTAAGCTTAAATTGCACATCTACCTGGCCTGGCCAGTTGTCTATTTTTTATTTTTTTTAGATTTATTTATGTATTGTGTACACAGTATTCTGCCTGTATGTGTCCCTGCAGGCCAGAAGAGGGCACCAGATCTCATTACAGGTGATTGTGAGCCACCATGTGGTTGCTGGGAATTGAATTCAGGGCCTCTGGAAGAACAGTTGGTGTTCTTAACCACTGAGCTATCTCTTCAGCCCCTGGGTGGTTGTCATAGTGTAAATTTTTTATCTCATCTCAGGAACCAACAGATAGTCTAAATGCTTATCTGCAGTCTGTCTTAGGACATCTGGGAAGTATTTCAAATAAAATACTTTTGTCTAGAGATGGTCCTGGCCGGATGTTTGCTGATGACTATAATTACAGAAGGGCCTGAAATTACAGTTGGGGATTTTACCCAAATACTCCAATTGTAAAGGGGAAATTGTACCCAATGAATAATCAACCACACTGTGCAATTTAATGTTTGATCGTTACATACTTAGAGCAATTACAGAACATGTACATATAATACAAAAATAGCATTTTTTATTTTTACCTTATAAGACTTTTAAGCTACTATTTTTAGAGGTACATATTGTTACTCTGTATTTTTTGACAAAATGTAAGCAAAGTATAAAAGGTAGTGATAATGCAGTGACATTTTTATCAAAGTATATACCTTTGTACTTTTATTTATATATTTACATCAAGGTATATACCTAGACCATAATGGTGAAAACAGACTCCCAGAACTAAGAATAAAATACAATTCTGGATTTTAGTCTGACTTTGAGGCTGTTTAGGGGACTTGAATGGGTGATAGCATATTTTGACAGATATTAAAATGGCTATACTAGCATGCTTCATAAGTCCATTTGCTTGGAATATCTTTTTCCAACCCTCTACCCTGAGATAAGGTCTATCCTTGGTATTGAAATGTGCTCTTGTATGCAACAGAAGAATGCATGTTTTCACATCCATTCTGTTAGTCTGTTTCTTCTCATTTGGTAATTGGAACCACTTATACTGAGAAATATCAATGACCAATGATTGTTCTTTGCTGTTATATTATTATTGTTCTTTTTGTTTGTGTGTGTGTGTGCGTATGTGTGTGTGTGTGTGTGTGTGTGTGTGTGTATGAGAGAGAGAGAGAGAGAGAGAGAGAGAGAGAGAGAGAGAGATCTCTTCTTTTGTCTTTGCAGATTTGAGGCTATCTATTTCCTGTGTTTTCATGGTTGTAGTTACCTTTTGTGTGTTGGTGTGTTCCTTCTAAGAATCACCATCTTTAGGGCTGGATTTGTAGATAGATACTATTTAAATTTGATTTATCATGGAGTACCTTATTTTCTCCATCTGTGGTAACTGAAATTTTTTTGGGTATACTAGTTTGGGTGTAGAATCTGTGCCCAGGCCCTTCTGGCTTTTAGAGTCTCCATTGAGAAATCAAGTGTAATAATAATAGGTCTGCCTTTATCTGTTACTTGGTGGTTTTCCTTTGAAGCTTTTATATTCTTTCATTGTTCTGTATGTTTAGTGTTTTGATTATACTGTGGTGAAGAGACTTCTTTTCTGGTTCAAGCTATCTGGTGTTCTATATGCTTCTTTTATGTTGATAGGCCTCTTCTTTAGGATAGGATGTTTTCTTCTATAATTTTGTTGAACATATTCTCTGTGTCTTTAACCCGAGTTTCTTTTTTCTCTATTCTTTATTATTCTTATATTTAGTCTTTTGTAATATCCTAGATTTCCTGGATGTTTTGTGTCAGGAATTTCCTTCAGATTTAACATTTTCTTTGATTGATGTTTCCATTTCTTCTGTCTTATCTTCAGTGTCTGAGATTCTCATTTCCATCTCTTGTCCTCTGTTGGTGAAGTTTGCATCTGTAATATCTGTTTGCATTTCTAAACTTTTCATTTCCAGAATTCCCTCAGTTTGTATTTTTTTTGTTGTTTCTATTTCCATTTTCAGGTCTTGAACAGTTTTGTCCATTTCCTTGAACAGTTTTGTCGATTTCCGTCAACTGTTTGTTTCCATTTTCTTGGCTTTATTTAAAGGTTTTATTCACTTCCTCTTTAAGGACTTCTCTCATCTTCATATAGTTAGGGTTAAGGTCTTTTTCTTGTGCTTCAGCTATGTTGGAATATTCAGGGTTTGCTCTGCTAGAATAGCTGAGTTCTGGTGGAGACATATTGCCCTGGCTGTTATTGACTATATTCTTAAGTTGGCATCTGGGTCTGGGACGATTATAGGTCTAGGTGTTGATTTCTGGGTTTGTCTTAGTTTGGTGGGTAGTATGTTCTTTGTTTTTTTATTCTTCTCTGCATTTATCTAAAGTGTGATGACTGTGTACTACCTGATTTAGTGGCTTGCTCTCCTGGTGTGTTGACAGGGAATGACTGCTGGTATTGGTAACTGGGAAGCAGCAGAGTGTGGGGAGAGAGGTTTAGATAGGATAGTCTGTGAGATCCACAGGAGATGTGGGCAGGGGGGAAGGGAGGCTCTATGTTCTTCCTGCTACATCTTCCAAAATGATCCCTGGGAATTAGGAGGGGATTGAGCTATACATGTTGTGTTAGGTGAGCATTCCCCAGTAATGCTTTATTCTTTGCACTTTGACCAGATATGAATCACCATGAAAATCACAATCTACTTTAATTAGAAGCATTAACTTGAGGGATGAGAGGTCCATTGATCAATGGATGCAATGGTCAATTATTTTAAGTCAGTTTAATTCTTTGTCCACTTAGCAGCATAATAGCAGTACATTCTTCCCTAAGTCCCTTGACTTGTCTATCCTTAGGTTCTTAGTCTGATAATGGTACCAGGTATGTGTTTCATCCTGTGGAGAAGGACTTAGATACAGTAAGGAAGAAGTTGCTTTATCCCATGACATTTGTGTTACTATTGCATCAGCAGGTAGGTCTTGTCATTATTGTAGCTTGAAGTGCTTGTGGTTGGGCAAGACTGATGATTACTTGTCTCCTCCATTAGCTTGCATATCATGATCCAGCACTATGACAGCAAGTCAATGGGGATAAAGTTTCTGTATCTTTTCCAATGTGATTTTGCCATGCTTTATGACTTAAGCATATGGTGGCTTCAGCAATCGGGTCTCACCATCACCTTCCTTAGGATAACTAAGAGCAATAACAATGTAATGTAATATTTGAGAGATGTTTGGGACCTAATTGGCAAGTGCTACTACAGAAGTAACTTACAAGTGGCACAGAGTTTTTATTTGTCAGCCTCTGGTCTCTTGTCGTGGCATTGTTGCTGTCTTTCAGAGTACCTCCATTTTAATTCTGTCTCCTTCTCTCTCTCCTCTCTTTATTTCAATTTCTATGTGTGTGTTTGTGTTTCTCTGTGTGACTGGGATGTAGCACCAAGGGTGGGGAAGTTGGTAGGATCCACAGAAGATATGGGCAGGGATAAGGGAGGCTTCAGCTGGTGATCTGTTGCAGCACTATGATGGGAGCCATAAGCCTAAGCGCCCCTTGACACACATGCTGCCATATTTAGGTTTCTCTCCTCTTTTCTTAGATCTAGGCCTTGCTTAAGTCTCCATAGCACCAGAACCTCTTCTCACAGATACCAGAACCTCTTCTCAGATATCAGGTGAATGAGCTGCAGTTAAGCAATTAGGCAGTTAGACAAGAGTAGATAGATAACCCTCAGAGCAACATTTCCTGCTGGCCGAACAGCCTATAATTAAGTTCCTTCCTGCTTGCATCCCCAATAACTAAGTCCCTTCCTGCTCACAACCCCCTTTGCCTACCTATATATGCCTTGAGAGAAAAATAAAATTTTGGAGTTTGATCAGATGTTCTGTCTTGCTCTCATTCTTTGTGTCTCTTGTCCCTCTCCTTCGCCGGCCCTCCCTTTAGGTCCCCATTGAAGACCTGAAAGACCCCCCACCAAAGACCCAGACACAGTTCCCCCAGAAACCCAAAAGAGCTGAGGGGAGAGATATCTTAAAAATAAACAAAACTGAGTCAGTTCCCCCTTCCTGGAGAGGGTGAAGTCAGGTGTTTTCAAAAGAACAAAGCCAGGATGTCTGATGGTAACTGATTAACCACGAGATGCCACTCTCTGGAGATAACATGACCAGACCATGGAGATGGGTTGTAAAACTCCTGACAGGGCAAACAGATAAGCTAAAATAAGACAAAGTCCAGGCCCGGGAAAAACTGGACCAATCAAGGATGGACCCGTACTAACCCCCTACGCTCTAAGAAATTTTATGGGTTTTGCCTATAAAAACTAACTTTTCCAAGAAAGGGCAAGCTCCTCCCGGCCTCACTGCTAAGAGTGAGTGCTTTGGATTGAGCTTCCTTGATCGCGGCTTGTAAACAAGATTAAACCTTGTTTTTGCATTCTGTACTTAAAGTCTCCGGTGGCTTCTTTGGGGATGCGATCTGGGCATAACAGACCCTCCTGGCTGGGGCAGCACTAGTCACAGGCCTAAGGGGATTGGGTCTGGGGAAACAGCTCACCTCTGATTTTCATGCTCTTCCTGCCATATCTTGCTCAATGATCCCTGAGACATAGGAGCGGATTGAGCTCTCTATGTTGATTAAAGCCTGAGGAGTCTCCAGTCACTGCAACTTTGCCAGTTATAAACAACCATGTTAATCACAATAGGCTTCAATTGGAAGCATCTAAACTGAGAGATGGGAGATCCATTGATTTATGGATCTGATGGTAAGTTATTTTAAGTCATTTTCATTCTATGTCCATTTAGCAGCATACTAGTAATACATTTTTCCTTAAGGCCCATGACCTTTCATTAGGTTCTTAGTCTGATAATGGTGCCAGGCATGTCCTTCATCCTGTGGAGAGGAACTTAGATACAGTCAGGTAGTGGTTGCTTACCCCCATGATATTTGTGCTTCTATTTACTAGGTCTGTTATTACTGTAGGTAGAAATGTTGTAGTTGAACATGACTGGTGATTACTCGACTCCTCAAGAAGCTTGCATAGCATCTTCCAGGACTTTGAAAGCAAGTCAGGCAGGATCAATCTCCTGCTTCTTTACCGCTTTGATTTTGCAGTGCTATCTGACTCAAGCATATGGAGTCTTTAGCAGTAGGGTCTTATCATCAAG
>CABHPQ010168949.1:4833-43178 GCA_902168405.1 Peromyscus aztecus | reverse complement strand
TATAGGCGCTGGTACAGGAAGACACCAAACCAAGTCAGGGGCTGCATTCAGTGGGAGAGTGCTTGCTGGACCCGGAATCCATCCCTGAAACACACCACCACCAACAACAACAACACTAACAAGTCAGCCTCTGTTTCTGTCTTGGTAAATGATTCTCGAATATGTCGAGAAGAAAAACAAGACTTTTAACATGTCACTGCGCGGGCCCTGGAGAGACACTCAATGGTTAAGAGTGTTCTGTGCCTCATCAAAAGAGTTTGGCAATGTTCCTTCTGTTTCTATTGTGTGGAACAATTTGAGGAGTACTAGCTCTTCTTTGAAATTCTGGTAGAATTCTGCACTGAAACCATCTGCCCTGGCTTTTTTTGGTTGGGAGACTTTTAATGACTGTTTCTGTTTCTTTAGGGGTAATGGGTCTATTTAAATTATTTATCTGATCCTGATTTAATTTTGGTAGGAGGTATCTATCAAGAAATTTGTCCTTTTCTTTTGGATTTTCCGATTTTGTGGAGTACAGGTTTTTGAAGTATGACCTGATGATCCTCTGGATTTCCCCAGTGCCTGTTGTTATGTCTCCTGTTCATTTCGGATTTTGTTGATTTGGAAATTCTCTCTCTGCCTTTTAGTTAGTTTGGATAATGGTTTGTCCATGTTGTTAATTTTCTCAAAGAACCAACTCTTTGTTTCATTGATTCTTTGTGTTGTTCTCTTTGTTTCTGTTTTATTGATCTCAGCCCTCAGTTTGATTATTTCCTGTCGTCTCCTCTTGGGTGAGTTTGCTTCTTTTCCTTCTAGAGCTTCCAGGTGTGCTGTTAAGTAGCTAGTGTGAGATCTTTGCAAATTCTTCATGAATGCACTTGGTGCTATGAACTTTCCTCTTAGCACTGCTTTTATGTGTCCCTTAAGTTTGGGTATGTTGTGCATTTTCATTGAGTTCTAGGAAATCTTTAATTTCCTTATTTTTTCCTTGACCCAGTGGTATCAATGGACTCAAATTCCCCAATAAAAAGACACAGTGTAACAGAATCCATCCTTCTGCTGCATACAAGAAAGACATCTCAACATCAAAGATAGACATTATCTCAGAGTAAAGCATTGAAAAAAGATTTTCCAAGCAAATAAACCTAAGAAACAAGCTGATGTAGCCATTCTAATATCTAACAAAACAGACTTCAAACCAAAATTAAAAAAAAAAAAAAAAGACAGGGAATGACACTCCATACTCATCAAAGGAAAAAAAAATCCACCAAGATGATTTTTCACTTCTTAATATACCCCCAAAACAGGGACACCCACATTTGTAAAAGAAACTTTACAAAAGCTTAAATCATGTATTGAAACACATGCATTAATAGTGGGAGACTTCAATACCCCACTCTCACCAATGGACAGGTCATCTAGATAAACAGAGAAATACTGGAGGTCACAGAATTATAAGTCAAATTATAAACAGATATCTACAGAACATTTCACCCAGACACAGAAGAATATGTCTTCTTCTCAGCAACTCATGGAACATTCTCCAAAACTGACCACATAGTCAGATACCAAGCAAGTCTCAATAGGTACAAGGAAATTTAAATAACCCCCTACACATCCTATCAGACTACCATGGATTAAAGCTGGATTTCAACAACAACAGAAAGCCTACAAACTCATGGAAACTGAACAATTCTTTATTGAATGACTACTGGGTCAAGGAAGAAGTAAAGAAATTAAATGAGTGCACAACATACCCCATCTTATGGGACATATGAAAACAGTGCTAAGAGGAAAGTTCATAGCACCAAGTGCCTACATAAAGAATCTGGAGAGATCTCACACTAGTTACTTAACCGCACACCTGGAAGCTCTAGAACAGAAAGAAGCAAACTCACCCAAGAGGAGGAGAAGGCAGGAAATAATCGAACTGAGGACTGAAATTAGTAAAATAGAAACAAAGAGAACAACACAAAGAATCAATGAAGCAAAGAGTTGGTTCTTTGAGAAAATCAACAAGACAGACACACCCTTACCCAAACTAACTAAAAGACAGGGAGAGCATATCTAAAGTAACAAAATCAGAAACAAAAAGGAAGACATAACATCAGGCACCAAGGAAATCCAAAGAATCATCAGGTCATACTTCAAAAAGTAGTACTCCACAAAATTGGAAAATCCAAAAGAAATGGACAAATTCCTTGATAGATACCACTTACCAAAGTTAAGTCAAGATCAGATAAACAACGTACATAGACCTATAACCCCTAAGGAAATAGAAGCAGTCGTTAAAAGTTTCCCAACAACAACAACAACAAAAAAGAGTCCAGGGCCAGGAGATTTGGTGCAGAATTCTACCAGGCTTTCAAAGAAGAGCTAATGCCAATACTCCTCAAATTATTCCAAGACAAAGAAAGAGAAGGAACATTGCCAAATTCATTTTATGAGGCTACAGTCATCCTAATACCCAAACTACACAAAGATTCAACAACAACAAAAAAGAATTGCAGTCCAACTTCCCTCATGAACATTGATGCAAAAATATTCAATAAAATACTTGCACACTGAATCCAAGAACACATCAAAAAAGATCATCCACCATAATCAAGTAGGCTACATCCCAGAGATAGAGGGTTGGTTCAACATACAAAAATCAGTAATCCACTATATATGTAATCCACTATATAAAAAACTGAAAGAGGGGGCTGGTAGCTCAGCGGTTAAGAGCACTGGCTTCTCTTCCAGAGGTCCTGAGTTCAATTCCCAGAAACCACATGGTGGCTCATAACTATCTATAATGAGATCTAGTGCCCTCTTCTGGCATGTAGGCATACATGTGGGTATAACACTGCATACATAATAAATAAATAAATCTTTTAAAAAATGAAAGAAAAAATCACATGATCATCTTATTAGATGCTGAAAAAGCCTTTGACAAAATCCAACTCTCCTTCATGATAAAAGTCTTGGAGAGATTGAGGATACAAAGGATATACCTAAACATAGTAAAAGCAATTTGCAGCAAGCCAACAGCCAACATCAAATTAAATAGAGAGAAACTCAAAGCAATTCCACTAAAATAAGAAACAAGGCAAGACTGTCCACTCTCTCCATATCTATTCAATATAATACTTGAAGTCTTAGCTAGACAATTGAAAGAGATCAAGGGGATACAAATTGGAAAGGAAGAAGCCAAAGTATGGCTATTCTCAGATGATATGATGGTATATATAAACCACCCAAAAAAATTCTACCAAGGAGCTATAGAAATCAATACAGTACTTCCTTAGAAAATTGGGAATCTACCTCAAGATCCAGCTATTCCACTCCTGGGCATATACCCAAAATATGCTCCATCCTACCACAAGGACACTTGCTCAACTATGTTCATAGCAACTTTATTCATAATAGCCAGAACCTGGAAACAACCTAGATGTCCCTCAACCAAAGAGTGGATAAAGAAAATGTGGTACATTTATACAATAGAGTATTACTCAGCTGTTTAAAAAAAAAATAACATCATGAAATTTGCAGGCAAATGGATGGAACTAGAAAAAAAAAAAAAACATCCTGAGTGATATAACACAGACCCAAAAAGACAAACATGGTATGCACTCACTCATAAGTGGATATTAGCTGTAAAGTAAAGGATAAACATGCTACAATCCACAGACCCAGAGAGGCTAAGTAACAAGGAGACACATAGATCTCCCTGGGAAAGGGAAATAGATTTCATGGGTAGACAGGAGACGGGGGAGATGGAAATTGGATGGATTAGGTAGGGTGGGTGTAGAGAGAGAGGACTGGGAGAGACCACTTGAATTTGATGGCATTTCAGAGGTGAGGTAGAAACTTGGTACAATGGAAACTCCTAGGAATCCATGAGGGTGGCCCTAGCAAAGACTCCTAGTAATGGATGTGGAGCCTGAACCAACCATCTCCAGTAACTAGGCAAGCCTTCCAGTGGAGGCATTGGGACACCAACCCAGCCACAAAACCTTTGATCTACAATTAGTCATGCCTGTAAGATGTGCTGGGGTAAAGGTGGCGTAGAACTTGTGGGAGCAGTCAACCAATGACCGGTCCAACTTAAACCCACACCACAAGAGGGAGACCATGCCAGACACTGCCCAGAGGGCCAGGAACCAGAGGTTAGATAGCCAAGAGACCAAGGACAGAACCAAATACAACCAGAAAAAAAAAAGTCAGTGGAATGATTCCTAATAATACTCTGCTATACTCGTAGACCGGAGCCTAGCATAATCATCATCAGAGAGGCATCATCCAGCAACTGATGGTAGCAGATGAGGAGACTCACAGACAAACATTAGGTAGAGCTCAGAGAATCCTGCAGAAGAGGGAGAAGGGTGAAGGACAGCACAAGAACACAGCCCACAGAATCAACTAAACAGGGCTCTTAGGGGCTCACAGAGACTCAACCGACAATCAGGGAGCTTGTAAGGGCCTGACCTAAGTCTTCTGCAAATATGTTATGGTTGTGTAGCTTGGTGTTCTTATGGGACTCCTAACAGTGGGATTGGGGGCTGTCTCTGACTCTTTTGCCTGCTTTTGGGACCCTTTTCCTCCTACTGGGTTGCCTCATCCAGCCTTAATATGAGGTTTGTGCCTAGTTTTGTTATAACTGGATATGCCATGTTTGGTTGACATCCCTGGGAGGCCTGCCCTTTTCTAAAGGGAAAGAAGGAGGCCTGAATTTGGAGGAGAGGGGATGTGGAGGATGGGTAGGAAAAGACACTAGTGTCGTGATACAATATATGAGAGAAAAATAAATAAATAAATTTAAAGGGAAATCAAAAAGAGCACTCTGTGCTCTCATAGAGGCCTTGGGTTCAGTTCCCACCATCCACACAGTGGCTCACAACTGCCTACAACTGCAGTTCCAGGGAGGTTGATGTCCTCTTCCGACGACCACAGATTCATGCATATGTGTGATTCACATATGCAGGCACACACACGTAAATTTTTTTAAAAATATGTATCAACTGGGTAGTAAGACCAAACTTCTGAGAATGAAAAGCTGGAGAAAATGACAATAGAGACAGCAGGGAGCACCTGCTGGGGAGGACCATCTGCCTAGAGGACAGGGGTGGCTGACAGGAGGAAGGTTCTAGGGGAAAGAAGATGAGCTGTGGACTAAGAGTGTGCTGCTCAAGTGCAGAAGACAGGGAGGAGAGCACAAGCACAAGTGACCCAGCCAGGGATCGCTGCTTCTCTTCAGAAAATAGTTTCCATTCTTTCCAAGGAAAACATTTAGACAAGCCACTCTGCTGAGGAACGGGAGCCTCTACCCACGCAAGCATAGCAAAATGACCAGTTGTCTTAGGAAAGCTATAATTAGAAACTAAAGCAGAGTGGGGTTTCAAAACCAAAGTGGCATTTAACAAAACAAGCCACCTGTCAGCATCCAGGGAGGAGAAGATCTGCCACCAAAGGAGAGGCTGACTGACAAGCTGCAGACGCCAGTCACACTGGCAAATATGGAGTGGGAAGAACACTCTGAGGGCCTTTGTTTCTTACAAACAACAAAAAGGAGCAAAACCCAATTGATCCTGGGTATTTCCAGGCAACTGCTTCTGCTATGATTTGGGAGAGAAAAGTGTCCCTCTAGGGCTGAAACAGTGCAGCAAATAAAACACCACCCTCTCCCAGGTCACCAGGACACTTGGGTCACTTCTGGAAGTAGGGGCTGCATTCCTAAGCAACTCTGACCCTGAGCCTTTGCTGAAAAATTTCACTGGACTGATGGCACAAACAGTGGTTTGGAGCAAGGCCCCCACCCCTCACAAACCACTCCCACCAGAGGCAGTCATGCTGGCTGCCCAGAGGCAGTCATGCTGGCTGCCCAGACAGAGGCCCGTTGTCCCTCCTTCTGCACAAGCTCACTGCACTAGCACATTTCCCAACATAAGAGGTTCAAGCAGAAGCCACAGGAGAGGATCTGAAAGCTCCTCAATGGAAGCATGTTATCCCCCAAGCTCATACTCTTTGAAAGTCCTCTGTTAAACGCACCCTCAGGGCCTTCCCATCTCCTGCTTCCACCCTCCAGGAATATGGTTGTGAGGGCAGACAACAGCCATCTTACAGGTGACACGAGGCAGTCACAAAGAGTAAAAGACATGCATCAAGAGTAAGAAGAGATGCAGCTTGAGCGCCTGTGGCCAGAAATCACCCACACCAGCCCAAGCTACATCCAGACATCTCATGCAAGAGACAGCTACGGGAGCTGCTGTGTTTGTTTTCCTTCTGACACAGCCAAGTCTTGTCCAAGTCAAGGAAGTGCATGCTGACAATGAAATCCAGATAATGCCTCACACCTCCCTCCCAGCAAACGTCTAACCCACTGCAGAGTCAGCAGAGGGTCCGCTGCCATCCACCCCTTCACTGAGGGAATCTGCCCCTTCGTTTCTGAGCCCTCACAGTGCTCAGAACAGTGTGTTGCTGTGGGGCTACTCCCATCTTATGTGGGCCTGGCTTAACCACATCCTAACTGCCCTCTCCTACCTCACCAGGACCCAGGGATAAGTAATGAATGCACAGCATCTAAGGTGAGCCAAAGTAGGCCTGGCACATCTGTTGGTACAACTCACAGGCATTCTGCATTACACTTTCAATTTTCAATCTGGCGCCAGTTAGCCTGTCAACTTGACACAAACTGAGTCACCTGGGAAGAGGGGTCCTCAGCAGCAGAGCTGCCCCCACTAGACTGCCTGCAGATATATTTGTGAGGCATTTTCTTTTCCTTTTCTGTGGGGAGGGAGCTCGAGACAGGGTTTCTCTGTATAGCCCTGGCTGTCCTGGAATTCACTCTGTAGACCAGGCTGGCCTCGAACTCACAGAGATCTGCCTGCCTCTGCTTCCTAAGTGCTGGGACTAAAGGTGTGTGCCAGTTTTCTTTATGGATTATTAATATGGGAGGCCCAGGCCCCTGCAGCAGGTAGTTCTGGGTTATATAAGAAAGTGGTCTATTCGAGGCCAGCCTGGGCTACCAAGTGAGTTCCAGGAAAGGCGCAAAGCTACACAGAGAAACCCAGTCTCAAGGGAAAAAAAAAGAAAAGAAAAAGAAAAAGAAAGTAGTCTGAGCAAGCCATGAAAAGTGAGCCAGGAAGACTGTTCCACAGTCTCTGCTTCATCTCCTGCCTGAGGTTCCCACTTGACTTGCTGCTCTGACTTCACTCAGTGATGGACATGGAAGTGTAAGTCAACCATTTCCTTCCCAAGTTGCTTTGGGCAGTGTTTTACCATAGCAGCAGAAATCTAACTGTAACAAAGCCTTTTTAAAAAAATAAAATCTGAAATATGTATGGAAAAACACTAATGTGTTAACTCTCAGAAGTGAATACAGATAGTATTAGCTATATTATTCCCTAGGCTTTTCCAATAAATTCAATCATTAAAAAAAAACAAAAACAATCAACCCTTTGATGTCTGGGAATAGAACTCATTGTCACACACTTGGAATTCCAGCACTGAGGAAGCCCAAGCAGGAGGATCCCTGGGGCTTGCTGGTCAGCCAGTCTAACCCAATCCATTTCAATGAGAGAGCCTTTCCCAAACACTAAGGTGGATGGCAGGTGATGTGGCTCATCAGGTCAGGACCCATGCTGAGCAAGCCTGGCAACTGAGTTCAATCCCACATAAAGATGAAGGGGATAACTGACTCTACAAAGCTGTGATCTGACCTCCACATGTGTCATGGCACACACACCGTACACCTATACACAAAGTAATAACAAAAGTTTTACAAATGAAACGGTGCACATATATATCAGTCCTTTAGGTGGATGTGGCCCCTGCCACTTGGAGGCTAAAGCAAAAGGATCAGTCGAGCCAGATTCACAGTCAGTGTGGGTAATTACAATATAGTATTGCCTCTCTCTCTCTCTCTTTCTGTGTGTGTGTGTATGTACGGTGTGTATGTGTGGTGTATGTGTGTGTTGTGTGTGTGGTGTATGTGTGTGTGTGTGGTGTGTGTGTGTGTGTGTGTGTGTGTGTGTGTGTGTGTGTGTGGTGTATGTGTGTGTGGTGTGTATGTGTGTGTGTTATGTGTGTGTGTGTTGTATGTGTGTGCATGCGTGTGTGCATTCTCTGATCCATAACAGCTGCTAGGACTCAACACTTCAGGCAGGCACTAGCACCAGGCACTAGCACCACTTTCCAGGGTTTTGTTTACAAGACAGGAAGCTATTTCCTCACCTGGATACTATTTTATCAGGATAATGGCTGCAGAGCTTTCAGAGAGGTTCACTATACAATTATCACCATAATCGCTCACCTTTCAGAAACTAATTGACAGGTGTCAGCTAATCTGCCTTGACCCTCCTCAACTTGGATCTTCAGAACATCACCAACCCCATTTATAATGGAAAATGCTATTTGACATGTGCCATTGCTTGTTCTGTGCACACGAGTCCAGAAAGTCACTGTCATTATCTTCAGCCCCCAAATGAACATCAGAAACTCGGAAATAACTTCCAGCAAGAACACAGAGCCATTAAAGGCAGCCAGAGCAGAGGTTGAACCCACAGTCCTCAGCCTTGCCCTTCCCCAAGGATCATTTCTCCAGGCTCCCTCCCCAGGCAATGGCGTCTCTTTATCAGAGAAGGAGAAGGGTCCTCAAGTGGAGGGAAGGGAGAAGAGTATGACTACTCTACACACACAAACACCCATAGCAAGCATGTCTACTCACAACAGCACACTAAGAAGTGGATGAGCTGGTCTGGGTCTGCTGTCTGCTCCAGGAGGTCACCTACCCTGTTTCTCATTAGACAGACAGCACACAACTAGTTCAGGCTATCCAGGATGAGGATGGCCTCCCCCATTTGAGTATTTTTCTCAGAATAAAGCTAAGTAGTAATGTGAAACAGCAGAACAGCCTACCCACGACAGAGCCTATGCGCCCAGACTGGCACTTCAGCAAGCTCAGCACGTGACACCCAGGCTGGGGACCCATGCATCTCATGATCTGGAAGTCATCTGGGAGATCAAACTTGGAGAAAAAGAAGTGCTGGACCTAGTAGATGAAGCAGGAATCTTTTTTTGTTTTGTTTTGATTTTTTGTTTTTCGAGACAGGGTTTCTCTATGTAGTTCCAGCTGTCCTGGGACTCATTCTGTAGACCAGGCTGGCCTCAAACTCAGAGATCCACCTTCCTCTGCCTCCGGAGTGCTGGGATTAAAGGCATGTACCACCACCACCAGTTACGAGCAGGAATCTTGATTCCTACTTTCTGGACAGGTGGCAATGATGGTTAGTTTGATATCTCAGTGGTGGCTGACAATATGACTGGTACATGGTATGTAGATATTTGATCAAATGCTAATCTAACTGTCAACTGTGAATGTCTTTGTCAGCCTGTATAGCATAGCTATGTTTCACCTGCTCGAAGGCCTTAAGATGGAAGAAAAGATGTAGTCACAGGACTCAGAGTCAAGCTGTGACATCAACTCTTCCCAGGTATCTAGTCTGCAGGACACCTTATAGATGACAGAGCTGATGAACTTCCACAATCATATGAGCCAGTTTCTTAAAATAACCCCCTGGTACAGACCGACTACATGCATGTATTTTTGGAAGTTGCTTACAATGCACTTCCTGTTTACTTAGGTAATATTATATCCTTCTGGGGTCTTTGAAGTAGTTGGAGACTAAATACTTATAATTATAGCTGTCCTTAATCATGATAAAAGATAAATTAGATATAAAACTTTAGACTCACAAAGTAGAATAGATGGCAGAATATTTTCTAATTTTGCCAAATATAATAAACTAGATATTATAACTATAATTTTTGCTTGATAACTGCTTTGTTAAATATAATTTTACTATGTTAAAATTAAAATCTTCCTTTTTGATTAGACAGAAAAGGGGAAGTACTGTGGGATGTCTTTCTGTATGCTGTGAATATATGCTGTTCCCATCAGTTAATAAATAAAGCTGTTTTGGCCTGTGGCAAGAAAGCTTACAGCCAGGCAGAAAATCCAAGTGGAGGGACAGAGAAAAGAAGGGCAGATTCTGGAGAGATGCCAGCTGCCACCAAAGGAGCAGTAAGATGGCAGCAGCCCGGGAATGCCATGGCAATGTGGCAACTTATAGATTAATAGAAATGGGTTAAGTTATAAGAGCTAGCTAGCAAGAAGCCTGCCATAGGCCATACAACTGGTAATTAATATAAACTTCTGAATAATTATTTTATAAGTGGCTGCAGGTCAGGAGGGACCAGAGAAAATTCTGGCTACATTTTGGCGCCCAACGTGGGGCAAGAATTTCCACCCAAAAACCTGAGAAAGCTTTAAAAAGGGGCTCTAAAATGGAGCCAAGCACAGCTTCTTAATTCACGTCACTCATGGTGGGCTGCAGGACAGACACGTCCCCTGGCTGCAGCAGGCTTCAGCAGCAACATGGAGGCCTCCTGTGGTCTCTGAGGGGCCGGGCAGCAATACAAAGGCTTCTCCCAGGCACTACCTCCAGGCTTGGGAGCACAGCCACAAACTTAAAAACACAGTCTTACTGCTTAATACTGCGTCCAAGAATTGGGGAGGTAAGCGTGACTCGGTGTCTGCACCATGTTGAAAAGCTGAGGTGGGCGGAGTCAGCAGTCAAAGCCATTGTTTCAGTCCTAACCACACTGCAATTTAAAGCAATGATCAAAAAAGGATTATAGATACACAAAAGACCTGACTCTGTGTCAGTGTGTGTGTGTGTGGGGGGGGGGGGTGCTGGTACACATCCACCTTTGGGGTCTTGGTTTCTATGTGTATAGAATGACAACAGCACCACCCTTCTGCAGCTGTCAGGGGAGTGGCCAGGCCACAGGAGACACCCTGGCTGAGAGTTTATCTATGGATATGTGACTTAAGGACTTATCTAGGTAGTCTCAGGCCAAAACTATCTCACTGCCCTAGAGATCACCAAGTTAGCTAGTCTGGCTGGCTAGTAAGACTAAGGGATCCCCTTGTCTCTGCCTTACCCCTCTCCATGGCTGGGATTTCAAGTATGAGCCACCACAACCAGCTTTGTAAGTCAGGGTCTAGGGATCAAGCTCAGGTCCTCATGCTTACAAGGAACTTTCCTCACAAGAGTATAACCCCAGCTCCCTAGCCACACATCTCGATTCAGGACATGAGCAATATGCCCGAGATGAAATCAAAAGCATACAGAGTCAATTCCTACTCTCTGGTCATCCATGAAACTGTCTAATACCAGCTCCCCGCAGAGTAGGGAGGGACCCCAGTTCCTTAACAACAAAGTTGGCGTTATGTCCAGAGGAGTTACCATGGATGCTCAATTGCCAATCTAGTTCCTGGGGGTATGGTGGCCCTTCTGCCACAGCTGTAATACAGCAGGGAGAATACAAAGGTGACATCCAGAGCAAGAGCCAAAAGCAAAGGGCAGATAAGCTTTCCCAAACCTCCAACCTGGCTGGGAAATGCAGTGCTCAGTAGAAAGCAGCCCACCCTCGCTCTCAACCATAACAGCAGCCAAAGCCATCAGGTGAGGAGGCCACCCCAAATTCTACTCCACATTTCCTCCTCATTGCAACAGAAAAGTGGAAATTTGAGTTGTACCTGTACATTTAAAGGTTGTTGACATTGTATTTTAAAAGTTAATTTTATGCTGTTTATTTTTTAACCCTGGAGGCATTTTTCCATAACAAGAATATAAGGATAAAGGTGAAGGTCCCAAGACAGCAATCAGGAGTGCTGTCCATTGCAAAAGTGCTTAGGGCTTAAAAGATTTTCAGTCTCTTCCCTCTGATGAGCAAAATTCAGTTTTGCTAAAGATAAAAAGATACTTTATACTTGAACCAAAAAAGTTCTTATACTATGAAAATATATTCTCAGTTCCCTATAACTCAGGAAACTTAGGCACATCATCAATCAAATAGGCAAAGTTCCCTTTCTCCAGGCTCCCAGTGTAGGGACTCCAACTCCTAGAAGCCTGCAGGCACCAGGGCCCAGGCAGTGCAGAAGTGGAGACTACCAAAGTTTGAGGAGGAAGATAAGAGCTTGGGAAGAAAGCCCCCGTACAACTTTGGAAAGCACAGCCTTTTACAACTACCTTTTAAAACAGACACATCTGTGGTGATATTTTATTTGTGCACCCCAATAAAGCTTATCTGGGGATCAGAGGAAAAAGCCAGTCACTATATTAAACAAAGAGGTCAGGCAGTGGTAGCACATGCCTTTAATCCTATCAGGAAGGCAGATATCTGTCTGGATCTCTGGGAGTTCAAGGCCACAGTGGGAACAGAGCCAGGCATGGTGGCACATGCCTCTAATCTCAGTGCTAGTTAACCCTAGAGGTCTGGAGGTCTGTACAGACAGACAGGAAGTGACAGAGCTGGGCAGAAAGAGGAAGTGATTAGCTGGGTGGAGAGAGAAAGTGAGATGGTAGGGCACAGAAAGGTATATAGGTGTGAATATACAGGGCTGAGGATTCTTTGGGCTGAGAATTTCCTAGCAGTAAGAACATGGCTGGCTTCCTTCTGCTTCTCTGATCTCTCAGTTTTTACCCCAATATCTGGCTCTGGGTTTTTTATTAATAAGATCATTTAGCAATTCATCTAACACACATCAACACACACGCTTATGGAGTACCACCTGAGTAATCAGTACATACCTACATATATGTAATTTGTAATGCCAAAAATCAGGGGGAAAGGCTGAGGACTGGGAACAGAGTCTTGCTATGCAACTCAGGCTAGCTTTGAACTTACAAACCTTTGGCCCCAGCTTTGAGTGTTGGGGTTACAGGCCTAGGCTATGGTGAAAGGCTGTTTTCATGGTGCTGGCACACTGCTGGTGCTCCTTGATAATTGTGACTAAAAGCAGAGAATCACAGGACTCCATAAGCAACAACAGGGCAGCTGATGTGTGCCCAATACTGAGCTCAGCCCTGCAGTGTGAGAGGATGCCCAGGTACGTGGTGTGTCTTAAAACACCACACAGTAGAACACAGAAAGGTGCTGCTGCTACTTGGCAGTAGACTGTGCTGGTCATCTCACTGCAATTCAGCAAGGGTGATCACAAGCGCATGCTGAAAAGCCTTACATCCAGTTTTGCTTCAGAGCACTCAGGCTGCATCTTGAGAAATGGAACTTCAGCTGCAATCTGCACACTACAGACTCTGCTTGTGTATTTGGGGAGAAGGGCTCCAAAAATCCTGACTCAGAAATGCATCTCATAGTGCTGTGCTTTCTAAATCAAAAGCACGCTGGGGAGATGGTGCAGTTGGTAAAGTGCTTACCATGCACACATGAGGACCTGAGTTCAATCCCCAGCATCTGTGTCAAAAAAAACTGACACCATGATATATGCTTATAACCCCAATGCTGGGGAGGAGGAGACAAATGGATCCCTGGAGCCCACTAGCTGTCCAGTCTAGCCAATTGGTGAGTTCCAGGTTCAGTGAGATACCATGCCTCTAATAATAAAGTGGACAGCTCCTGAGGAACACCACAGAGGTTGGCCCTTGGCCTCCATATAAATATTCTGTGGGTCCATAAACACAGGAGGGTACTAGCTGGGAAGACGGGTTTTCAGGAGTGACGGGGTAAGAGAGGTGATGGAGGGTGAATATGATCCCAACACATTGCACATATGCATAAAACTGTCAAAACTAAAATATTAAATAATACCAACAGCCAAACATTACCTATTGGCTATTCACACCAACTCAAGCAGCAGGGAAGCCCGTCCCTGCTACGGGAAGATACTCCCTTTGTGAACTTTGTAAACTCTCAAGGCAAGCAAGTGGCCAGGCCCCCTGAACTTGCCCCAAGATCAGGCCACATAATCCCTCCAATCCTAGGTCACCCTGAAAAGTTCCCCCCGACCCCCCACAAGAAACCCTATATAAACCCTGTGTTCTGCTCAATTCTTTGCTGTTTCTCACCCAAGCAGAGGTAGCCACCCTCCTGTTTTTTTCCCTCCCAATAAATCTCTTGTGTGAGGTTTGCTGTGCAGTGTGACTTAGTGGTATTCCCTGACTCCTGACTGCCAGTATGTCTTTCACCCAAGCAGTATCACTTACACTACCCAGCACCTATCCTGTGCTAAATCCCATTTTACACATGAGAAAACTGAGGTACAGAGAGATAAGAAACTACAAGAGAGCTGGGATCGAGCCTAGCAACTCTAAGTCCAGGGAGGTCTGATTCTTCACCATGCCTACTCTCTGCTGCTTACACCCCTGGCCTCATGTGAACCAACCATTGCACAGGACTCACCTAAAGTCTGTAGTGCCCAAATCATACAACCTTTGCTAAGTCTAGTGAGGCTTAGTTTTCATTCAGCAAAAATATACAGCAGAGTTTTCTGTCCAACTCCATTGTCTAGAACCCCACCAGCACCAGTTCTCTGCTCCTGGAGCATGTGTCCATCCACTCCCAGAGCCTGTCAGGGGACACCCAGCCCCCTCCCCCACGGGCTTGTCTCCACCTCACCTTCCGCTGTTTGACCTTCTCTTTTCAGCATCTGGACAGCTCCTACATATTTCTTCAGCTGGACTTTGAGCACCTCGTTTTCTCTGCAGGTACAAGAATGTTTAAAAAAAAAAAAAAAACAAATTTAAAAACTAACAATTTCCACCCTAAGCAGGGGAGGGAATCTGTGAGAAAAAGCACACAATTTGTATCTTATAAATGCTAATGTGTTATCCTGTATCACAGATCAGCACTGAAAATGACTGTAACTAAGGGCACACTTCTGGAACTTTCCTTTTGGAATGCTGGGGGATGCCAACTGGTTCCTGTGCCTACAGACTTGGAATGCAAACATGTGCTATGCAAACCCACCAACCTGCCAGTGCTGTTCTGGGTCAGGCACTTGATAATATTTTCTCCAATGACAGAGGCACACACTAAACACAGTTTACCTGGACCAGCTACTGTGTATTACATGACTTGCCTCAAACTAAGTGTGTATACACCATCACAGGAAGGAGCACAACTCCTACTTTGTAGATGGGGAAACTGGGACACCAGGAGGGAACCAGTGACCAAATCCATCCCCAACCCCACATAAGATCATACATCATACAATGGAAGACACACACTTGGCTACCACCACAGCCACCTCCCAAACCCATTCACCAGGTATACTGGCTGATCATGTGACATGAGGTTTCAGGAAAGGAAACAGACATTTCATCACTATCAACCACATAGCTTGGACCCTGAACGTGTCGGCTCACCAAATCACACACACATGCATCCATCCATTATATCCATCACATAGCTTGGACTCATATAAGCTCATTGAATCACATCTACATTCATCCATCCATCATTTGTGTAAAACTCACAATGGACCTGACCTATTCTCCCAGTTCAGTAAGAGAGGAGTTAGACAGATAATGTCTCTGAACAAGATCACATGGTCAAGGTTACCAGTAAAACCCAGATCTCTCTGTCTCCAAGACAGATTTTCCTGAGTCCTTCTAGAGACTGAGATTTAATCTCTCACCAGCTAAACCACAGGAGGCTCCTTGTCCACATTCTATTTCTGCCTCTCACTTCCCACCCCAGGTCTTCTGTGTGTCGTTAAACACACTGAAATGTTCTGTCTTCACAATAAAAAGAGCTCAAAACCGGATTTCTTCTATGACTGCACAAATAAAGACTCATTGCAAAATATTCCAACAATTAGAACACATTTAAGAGGGAGAAATTAGCTGAAAACCCAACACCTTGAAATAAAGCCAATTAAGATTCTCCTCTCTCCTGCCATACTTAGAGCATGTGCAAACGAGAATGTTTTATGGAAGAAATAACCTGTCATGTCCCCTTAACACTTTTGGCTGGAAATAAATCATGTTCTTTGCCATCTTCTCCAGCTCTACCCACTCCAGGAATCAACAGCAAACCTGGTGCTCTCTGTCGTGCCCTACAGCATTCACGACTAACCACTACAAGGCATGCACACTCCTGCAGAGTCCAGTGCACAGTGCAGGTGCATAGTGCACACTTTCTGCAAGCAAGCTGTTCTCTTTAACTGCACCACAGCAAGCACTAATTCAGTCTATTGACAGATAGAAATAGATTCCTTAGTGTAATGCTTCACACTAATTTAGCTGTAAAACCTGGGACTGCCTATGTCTGTTTCCAGTGCCTCACACCACAATGCAGTCTATAAAGACAACACTTCCTTTTCATTGTTCTTTGCGGTCAGTCTGGGGAGAGAGAACATCAGGGTCATGTTGTGTGATATTTTGTTTGTGTCTGACAAATAAAGCTTGCCTGGAGGTCAGAGGGCAGAGCTAGCCACTAGTTAACCATAGAGACCAGGCAGTGGTGGCTCACACCTTTAATCTCAGCACTTGGGAGGCTCCTGCCTTTGATCCCAGCACTTGAAAGGCTCATTTAATCTTAACACAATTGGGAGGTGAAGACAGGAATATGAGGCGGGTGGAGACAGGATCTCGCCCTATTCCATCAGAGGATCTGGAGAAATAAGAAGTCACTGGTGGCTGCTCTTTTGCTTCTCTGGTCTTTCAGGTTATTACCCCAATATCTAACTCAAGGTTTTTATTGATAAGACTAATTACGATCATGCTCCATATGGCACCCAACATGGAGCAAGAATTTCCATATAAAGCCTGAAAAGGTTTTAAAAAGGATTCTAAACACACAAAAATGGAGTCAAAATTCAGCTTCTTGGTAACTGCTTTTTCTTGGGTAGACTATGTTTGTTAGAGGCAAGCAGAGGCTCCCTCCTTTAAGGGACACAGTGGCAGCAGCAAAAACCACACAGTTCTTTCAATGGGTTTTATGAACAGTGGGAGACATACTACTCAATGGCAGCATGGACCCAGAAGCTCCCCAGAGCTGGGGAGGTGAACAAAGCTCTCAACAGTGCCTCTGCCATGAAGCTGGGCTCCTGGGGAACCAAGCAGGTCAGAGCCAGTTGCCAGGGCATAGATGGAGGTCCTGTTCACGCCACTTAACAGTTTAAAGACTCATATGGTCAGCAAACAAGAGAGATATGCAGTAAAGACAGATTCAGACCAAAAAAAAAAAAAAAACTCTAAATGGGTTACAGTGTGTTTAAAAATATACATAGGCTTGGGAGAAAAAAGAAAAATGGTAGAGAAAGTCCCTTAAAAATAGAGTAATAAAAAATATGATAAGCCACATAAAGATGGAAAATGCAGAGTCTGGATTCTATATTTTATTGTGTTGTCTTTAGATTTTTTGACTGTTAATGGGCAAATGATAACTGCTGAGAGACATTTGATTGTGAAAGCTACTAAATTAAACCAACCCACATATTTAAAAAATATCTTGACTTCAAAATTTAAGTCAAAAGATATGTTACTTTGGGAAAGAGGTTCGCTTTTATTTCCACAGGAAATGAGAGGTTTGACTAAGGAAGACCCCCTGAAGAATCTCTGATGGGAGTGGATGGCCCAGATGATCCAATGTTTCAGAGCGCCTCTGTTGCAGTTTCCCCTGAGTTCTATATCCAGAACAGCTTCAAGGTTGCTGGCTGAGATGATCCAGTCACATTCCCAAAAGATGGGTCATAGATATTTATTATCATGTAAGGGGGGTTAGGTACAAGTTGGTCATGGTCAAGAAAAAAGCTGAACAAAGGAGATTAGATTCAGGGATCTCATTATAAAAAGTAAAGGGGGGATATAGAAACATGGTAATGCAAGTTAGAATAGAAAGTGAATTAAGTACCACACTTTGGACTCACCAAGAGAGGATAATGGAGTATTTCCTCTGAATTTGTCAAATGCAAATGGAGTAGACATTATTAATATAATTCTTGCCTATAGTTATTGTACTTACTGTATTTAGACAAGAAGGAAGAAATGTTGTGTGATATGTTGTTTGTGTTCTGACAAAGCTTGCCTGAAGATCAGAGAGTAGAGCTAGCCACTGGTTAACCATAGCAGCCTGGCAATGGTGGCTTCACATCTTTAATCCCAGAATTTGGGAGGCTCCCGCCTTTAATCCCAGCACAACTGGGAGGTGGAGACAGGAATATAAGGAAGGTGGAGACAGGATCTCACCCCTATTCTGTCAGAGGATCCAGAGATGATCCAGTAAGAAGTCACTGGTGGCTGCTCCTTTGCTTCTCTGATCTTTCAGGTTATTATCTTGATATCTGACTCCTGGTTTTTATTGATAAGACTAATTAGGATCATGCTTCAGGGTCAATTGCAGGAAGCTCCAGATGCTTAGGAATTGCTATGGGGAACTTACCAGCTCACTGGATGGACATCTTTGTCAGCTGCCAGTTTTTCCCAGCTGGCTTTGCCCTGGTGGGAAATTAACACTTTCACATCTCTGGGATGTGGAAAATCTCAAGAGAGAATGTACTCATACTTTCTTGGAAAGATAAAGGCCTAGTATGCTGGCCAGGGGGCACTGGCTACTGACTCCTAGGAACAACCAACCCAGTCATTGTTTTAAATTTTTATTTTGAAATAGTTAAAGATTTGCAGAAAGTTAGAAGATAGCAAGAGGTCCTGCACAGCCCTGACCCAATTTTCCCAGGCAGGTACACCTTACATAGCCACAGGGCGGATGCCATCACAACCAGATACCTACGATGAACACAGTGTATGATTAGGCCATCTGCATTATTATAACTGGCCTTGAACATGAGTTGAGCCCTGAGCCTTAGCATCCTAAATACTGGAACCACACACCCAGCTCATAGTATGTCTCTGAAGAGGGGACAGAGACTTCAGTGACCACAGCAGACAAATAGGCTGTGCCAATAAAAGAAGCCAGGTAGGTGCTTGGGACTCAGGGACAGTGGCACTCGAAGGAGTTCTTGTCCTCTGCAATAGTTGAGGTCACTGATGTTCTCCCCGGGCCTGGCTCTATTGAGAGATAGTGGAAATTAACATCTAGGACAGTGGTGTTCAACCTTCCTAAGGCTGCAGCCCTTTCATACCGTTCCTCATGCTGTGGTGACCCCCAACCATAACACTATTTTCATTACTACTTCATAGCTGTAATTTTATTAGTGTTATGAATTATAATGTAAATATCTGATATGTGACCGCTGTAAAAGGTTCATTCAACCCCCTAAGGGATTGAGATCCACAGGTTGAGAACCACTGACCTAGCAGAAGGTCTTCATTACTAGCTGAGTGCCCTTGAAGGAGACAGTAGAACTTGCCATCCCCTTCCTCTTCCTCTTTTTCTCCTGGACCTGGCCCTATGGTGACCAACTTTGCTCCCCGTCAGGGAATGTTTCCTCACTACAGATTCAAAAGCAGCCAATAAACCACAGACTAAAGCCTAACAGAACTGTGAGCTCAAACAACCCTTTTCTTTTCTTTAGTTGACTGTCTCAGGGTTTTGTTACAGTAACAGAAAGCTGACTAATATATATCCCCCATCTAAAAGGTGTGCTTTCTTCTTCCCTTTTTTTTTTTTTTTTAAACTTCACATGTCACTAGTCCAAGAAAATAATTCCCATAGTTTGGACAACTAATTTACAAAAATAAAAAAACTGAATGATTTAAAAAAAATTTATAACATTTCATTGTTTACTTGTGTGTTTGTGGCCATAAGGATGTGTCGGCCATAAGGAAGGCCTTAACTTACAGTCAGAGAAGCCATTTAGAATGTATCATTCTACTCATGACATAAACCCACATTATGGTTACACTATATTAATACTTAACACAGCTGTCAGTGGAACTGAGTGCATTGATGCAAGCCGTCCAGGGGTTCAAATCTCAGCTCCTACTCAGTGATGACGGACAACAGCTTTCCCCAGTTCTCACATGATGCTCACTGGATGTCAAGTGACATTTTAACAACTGGAGTATTTGCTTCCTAGGGGTCGACTGGACTTCTTCACTCCCTCTAGTGGAAGAAGTGCTATGTGTCACTTCTGGGATCACTTACAAGACGCTGCCATAGTCTCTTTCTCTGGAAGGCTCCCATCTCTTATTCCCAGGCAGCCTGTGGGAAGCCACACAGCAGAGGAAGAGGCCACCCAGCAGCTTCATGAGTAAGTCTGCCATGAATCTTGTAGCCCCATCAAGCCTTAAGTGACTAGAGCTCCACCCAGCACCTCAGCTAACCTCACCAGACCCTGGGCCAGAGGGACCAGCTAAGCCACGCTCAGGCCTCTGACCCTCTGAAACTTTGAGGAATCAGGAATGGCAGTACCTAGATTGAATCTAGGACCTCAGATGCTAGGCAAGCACACTACCATTAAGCACTAAGCTACAGTGCCAGCCTAATTAACTAAATTTAAACTGATTCGCGCAACTTTATGTACACTAATTCACTTGATCCTCATGGCAGTCCCATGAGGCATTTTTATTCCCAATGTTGAGCCTAGAAACAGAATATAGGAAACAGAGGTAAGAATTTCAGGTCGCCGGGTGGTGGTGGCACACACCTTTAATCCCAGCACTCGGGAGGCAAAGGCAGGCGGACCTCTGTGAGTTTGAGGCCAGCCTGGTCTACAGAGCAAGATCCAGGAAAGGTGCAAAGCTACACAGAGAAACTCTGTCTCAAAAAAAAAAACCACAAATAAACAAACAAACAAACCCAAAAAAAACTATAAAAACTAAAATAAAAAAACTAAAAAAAAAATAATAATAATAAAAAAATTTCAGAGGTCAAATATCTTGCCCAGGGTGATTAACTTCCTCTGACCCGCCACCCTTTGTCAAGGTGAAGGCCAAAGCCCTGCTCGCATCCAGCTAACTGAGCACAGGCAATGCCCTCTCTGCACCTCACTTTAATTCTCTAAATAACAGAAGAACATCAAGGAGCTCTGAGGATAGGTGCAGCTTGCACAATTCTTCCAACAACCACTTCTCTGGACTTCACACCAGTGCTGAGCATCGTTCAGACACATGAGTATAGGGGTACAAAACAGCACGGGTCCCCATCCTCACAGAGGTGACCTTCACGAAGGAGCTATGGCCTTACAGGTCAGCAAATAGGAGCAGAGTTCCAGACCACACCAATAAAATGAGAAGGGGATGGGAAGGAGGATGCAGGGTGGTCCAGGAGGATGCAGGGTGGTGGAATGTTTTATAGAGGAGTCTACAAGGCTTTTCTGGAAGTTGACAGACTTGAAGGAGTTGAATCAGGAGGGAGGGTTGGTTGCACATAAGCTACCTGCAGGCCTGTGAAATGCAACTGTGATGCAGAGCAGTGCAGCAGAGTCTGGAAGCCTGCGTTTCTAATAGCGTTCCAGGCAGGCTGCCAGACCCAAGGCTCGACCGACTGGAGGGAAGGGCTGGGAAAGCCCCAGGAAGCTGGGGAGACTGGAGCCAGGCATGAGTCATGAAGGCCAGAACTGAGTCAGAGCAAGAACTGGGAGCAGCCAAGGAATGGCTGAGGGGGGACATAGAGGCCATGTGAGAAACAGAGTGGATGTGAACACAGCAGAGGTCAGCTGACCTTCTAGAGGGCAACCACTTCGGTCATCCAGCCAAGAAACGATGGTGGTCAGGACTGGAAGGACTGGGAAGCAGCCACAGAAGGGGAGAGAAGTCCACTGCATTTCATCTACAGGAGTCCAGACCATCTTGCTGCCTGCTGCCAGCCCTGATCCGCCTGCTGGCCACCCTGTAGTTTCCTTTGAAAGCTCAGGGAAGATGTAAATCATGGAGTAGGTGGCAGCAAGTGCCTCTCCTACAGCTTCCAGTGACTACAGTAATTAATGTGTGCAAGTCAAAGCCATTATGCCTGCTGGATGTCAGAATAAACAACCATCAACCCCAGACGCACCATTCAAAGGATAATTACTCAAAACAAAACCAACAAACATGTTAAGTGCATTTGGTAATTCGCAGGCATCAAAACACCACAATAAGACACACCTATAAAAATCTGTTCTCCTGGGCCAGACAAAAGCTTGGCTTCGGGTACCTCACTCAGCTCTCCTAGCCACTGATACTAAGTAAACACTACATCTAACTACACCCAACAAGTAGAATATGGTGTGTGAGAGGCTTGGCTTCACAAAGCCATGAGGACTACCTGAGGCAGGCAGTGATGAACCAGCCTGCCTCCATCTTACAGGAAAGACAAACTAGGCTCATTCCTGTTTACAATTACATCTCTGTTTCTCAAGGATTGGGCTGTGCCCCACCTGTAACCTTAACTACAAATGGTTCTGCACTGCCTGTTCCAGGAAACAGCAACAATGCCTTTGTTTCAAAAGAGTATTATGGTCACCTGCTGTTATGGCCACCTATTGTTGAGACTACCTTATCATGTCTTTGTTTCAAAAAGTTGTAATGACCATCTTGCAACCTGCCTTTGTTTCAAAAGCTTGTTATGACCACCTTGTTACATTCTACTCCTGTAACCCAGCTTATTTTGCCCACCAAATCTCCCACTTGGAAACCCCTACCCAAGCTATAAAAGCCTTGTCTTCCTCACTTCCAATACTGACCTCTGGAACCCCACCTTAGGGAGAGGCAGCCTATGTACATGAATAAAAAAGTCTGCTTTAATTAATTTGGCCACAACAGTTTGGGTTGGTGGTCTTTCTCCTTCCATCTTTGGAATAAACTGCAGGAACAAAAGGCACCTAGTCCAATGGTGCTGAAAGCAACTCCTAAAACCTCAAGATCACTGTAAATACTACCAAAGCTACCTGCATGTCTGTTAGTCTCCCCCTGCCCTCCCCTCTTGGGAAGGCTCTCTAGCCCTGGAGCTATTGTTACTCTGAGTATAACACATGTTTGTAGTTCTCTACAGAACACTGCTGCGGTCACACCTTTGTGTAATCCTGTCTATAACAATCCAGTTCCTACAATAAGCAAGGGCTGCTGCAGGAGAAAGGCTGTGGAGGCTTTGTCAATATTACAGACTTAAGTGCCCAAAGAGAAGTAATTTCCATAGGAAATGTAAAGAGCCAGGATTCAAACCTTGCAGTGTGACTCCAGAATTAGAAGGGAACCAGTCTTCCACACCACCTTTATTTTACAACGAACACTTCTAAGACAGCAGTGAGAAAATCAGGGTGGCAGCATGTGAAGCTACTACACCATTCCTCCACAAATGTCCTTACTCTCCAGGTTGGACCCTCACATTTCCTGCCTAGCAGCTGTCAGGGCACCCAGGGATGCTCAGCCAAGCCTCTAACTCAGCCCTTCTGCTGCTGTAGAGTTTAGCTTATCACAGCCCCTCCCCGTGACATACCTTCTGACACCTGTGCCATTACTACGGTTGACTTGATTTTGTCTGTGATTCAACACCTTGGCAAACATCTGAGAACCTCCCAGCAGCACCTCAGGAAAGATGCTCAGCACAGGTGATAACTAGCCAAGGACAACCAAGAATGGACCTAAGATGTCTGGATCTCAGCAACTCAACCCTTCCAACTCCTGTGAGGGGTGGGGTTGGGGCGGGGTCTTCCGTTCCTGAACAGTTCAGTTCTGAGGCCAGTAGAGGTGAATTACTTAAATGAGAACTGATCAAATAATCAAATGTAGCTAGGTAGTAGTGGCACACACCTTAATCCCAGTACTTGGGAAGCAAAAGCAGGTAAATTTCTGCAAGTTTGAGGCCAGCCTAGTCTACAAAGTAAGTTCCAGTTCAGCCATGGCTACACAGAGAAAACCTGTCTCAAAAAACAAAAAACACACAAACAAAAAATTTAATTAAAAGGATAACCAAATTCATCAGAAAGTGGGAGCCAGGCTCTCGCTACTGAAGAAAGGAATAACAAATATGTAAAGGAAAAGTGGGAAGGTCAAAATTCAAGCGATTGCTATGAACTCATGAGACCATCCCCAAAGAGCATCCTCACTGGGCAAAGCTGGGACAATTTGACCATTGAAATAGTGACAGAAATGAATTATGAGCTAGTGAATAAAACAGAAATGGTTAATACAGAAATTAACAAATAAAAAGATTAATTATAATAGAATATTCATAGCTCCAAAATCTTCTTCACAAAATCCTGTTTGCAAAGGGGCAAAGAGTAGCTTCAGCACAGCACTTGAGCAGAGTGTGGACGTTAACCTCTTCGGAGACAGAAGGAATGAAGTCCAATCCACCCACAGGGACGCACAGAGGACCTGTCTCACCTGCACAGTAATCCCACCGAAGATGCACAAACTCAATCTAATCATAGGGGACAACAAATAAGAACAGCAGGGCATTCTGCAAAGTAAATGGATGTCATCTTTAAAAATGTCACGGTCATAAGAGTGAAGGCTAAGGAGCTCTGACAACTGTATACAATGGCAATGGGTCAGTCACTCTGGTGTCCGTCCTTCTGCAAGACAGGAAACATCTCGGACAAAAGGTGAGGGCTTGCACAGTGTGAGGCTAATGTGCAGCCAAGTGTGAGTGTGGACTTTCTGACCATCGCCGCTGTACTGCAGTGCCAAACGAGAATGCTTTGCTCGTGGGAAGCACTTGTAAGGCTATGAAGGGGCAGAGGTTAGAAGTAGAAAGCTAATTCCCAGATCCCTCTTGGGAATCACATTCCCTGGAGCAGGGCCTGGAGTCTGCACTTTAATAAACCTCCAGGACACTTCTTGGCCACACTCTGCCATCAACTTACAGCATGGTGCCCTCCTGCCATACCATGATGGTGACAGACACCCAGCAGGGGCAGTGTTCTTCTTCAACTGCTGCCCCAAACACAGTGGGGTCTGCTCAGACATAAGAAGTCTTGGGGCATTTTCTTTTCTCTCCAGTTCCCTCAAATAGGACAACATTCAAGGGCTGCCAGGGGAGTCAAACTTCCCCTACTGCTCTGTGGCTTGAGATGTGGAACATCCAGTTTGGGGACACTGGGGGACACTTAAGAAAGCTTGTTTGGTTTTTAATGCCCTCTCCTTTTCTCGAGTCTTCCTATTCCTTCTATAAGCCCCATCTCACTGTATTAGCCACCTGGTAAATTCTCCTCATGCTGAGTCCTACATTTCAGATCCCAGCCAAGGAAATAGACCAAAAAGCTCCAGTAATTCACAAAGGTAATTAATGGCAGATGACACACCTCAGACTATCCTAAGCACAACAGGAAAAACACAAGCTTTCCCAACTCAAGAGCTGGGACCACACTTCATCTCACTCACTCCTAATCCCCAGAAGTCACTTAGTCAACCTGGCAGCTGACTTCTCACATCAGGCAAACCATATGAATGCTGGTCTTACTTCTGTATCCCGTAGCTATCTATGTAAATAAGCCTCAGCATATCACTTGCATTCATAGTAATACTGAGCCGGTGCTCACTTCCTGTCTGTTATATCCATAGTCATAATAATACCGCATCAGTACTCGCTTCCTGTATGTTATAGCCATACTTCATTCATAATAACACCACACTAGTGCTCACTTCCTGCATGTCATAGCCATACTGCATTCGTAATAATACTGCACTGGAGCTCATTTCCTGTCACACTTCAGTCGTGAAAGAAAGCATCATGTCTAAAGAGTGTTCAAGGACAAAACATCATGATACTTTCTTTTAACTACATGCACTAAAAAAATTTATGTGTGTAAATAAGACCAATAATAGGCCAATAAATGTGTCCCAATTATTACAAAACACTATTAACAACTAGTGACCCAACTAAAGAAATATGGGAGTTATTTTACTATCTTTATGATTATTTTATAAGTCTATCCCTTGACTCAGCAGATGGTTCCATTTGTAAGATGCTTGCACACAAACAAAGGACCCGATTCAGTCCCCAGAATCCACAGAAAAAGATGGATGTAGTGGCAGGCACCTGTAACCCTAGTGATGGGAAGGCAGAGACAGGACGACCCCAGGAGTTTGCTGTCCAGCCAGTCTACCCAAATCAGTGAGTCCCTGGCCCAATGAGAGACTCTGCTTCAAAAAATGGGCTGGAGAACAACCGAGGAAGACACCGGATATGAGCCTCCAGCTTCCACACACATGCACACTGAAGTGCTGACAGACACAAATCCCTTCGGGAAAGAAACATCACCACTCCCCCCACCACGCCCACCACTCATCATGCTCCTCAAAAGGGGATCTACAATGATGGCTTAAACAGAAGGACCTGGAGATGAATGCAGTGTCTCATAACATACTAAAAAGGATGTTTGCTTGGCAAATATAAGCACAGCGTAACAAACCTTAGGTGGCATCAGGCAATACAACCCAGGTGCTAAGCTACAGCTCCTTCTATGACAATATAGGCCAACCATTCTGACAGAACCTGGAAACCACTAGGTGGCAATTGGGAGGTCGGATCACTCTTCAACCTACACTTGAGAAAGGTGGGCAGGCTGGGGATGCAGGCTTCTGCTGGTGTTGGTACTCATGCAGTGTGGGCAGGCTGAGACACAGTATCTGAATAACAAGCTGAAACTCAATTTGGATTTGGAACAAATCACAATAGTCTCATCAAATCTCAGCCTCTTGAGACCACAGGCAGCAGACTGGACTGTGAATGGAGGAAGAATTTAAAAATGGTAATAAAAACAAGATGCAACAATGGGAACCACAAAGCAGAGACAGAGAAGTGCTACTGAAGAGAGCAGATTATTACAGCTGGAATTGTGGACTGAAGGTTCCCAGGCTTATGGAAGCCTCGGAGGGAGCAAGGAGTTCCCAATTAGGTGTAAGAATTGCCTCAGAAGCCTTGCAATGGCCCTGGGTCAGTGCAGAGTAGCTGCTGCCCCTTTAGACAAGAAAAGTGCTTCCCCTGGTTCATCCAAAGACACCCTCCTTCATCTCTCACTTCTGTTAGCCCTGGTCTATGGGCATTCCAGTCTGGGTCCCCCACTGCACAGAAACTCTAGAGTATAACAAGCTCCACAAACAGCCTTGGGCTTGGAATTTTAGGAGCAAAACAAGGGCTTGGTCTAAAACTAGGTTACCACAGAACCTTGAATCCATGCTAACATGTTCATGCTAACAGAATCCTGTGATGGCTTGGGGATAAACCACCACAACATGGCCACTCACTGCACTGCTGCAAAGTCAGTCGCAAGGATCTAACCAAGTGAGCCACATTGCTGAGGAAACAATTCTTTTCCTCTTGACACCGTATGACTGCAAAAAGTGACACAGAAAAGAAAACCAGACTTCTTCAGCAGTTTGTCACACAATTAGACTCCCTTTCCACTGTGTTCCCTTTCACCCCAACACTTGAGGACAGATTACTGGAAAACTATGTGCTATATACTTCTACATAGAGGTGTGTGCTTCTGGACTGCAGGCTAGCACCAGAGGCTTCAAATGCGACTTGGATGGAGAGGACGCCAGGAAGGCAGCCAGGCACATTGAGTTTGCAGCCCAGGAGATGGGCTAGCATCTGCTAGAAGAGCGAAGTGAAACTCTGGACCAAGGCTGCCTGCAGAGGGTCCTATGGAGTCTGACTCCTTAATGACTTCATTCATGACATTGCTGCCTCTGGCCATGACCTCCTTAAAAGCAAGAATGTGGGCTTGCCCAACCCTGTATTCCCAACGCAAAGCACAGTGCACCAAAGGAACTTGGGCACAAAGTCTGAAAGCAGCCTAACAAAGGGTGGTGCATAAACCTTGTCAAGCTCCTGAATGAAAACGGAAATCACTATAAAAGACACACTAGGAACAATTAGGGAATTGTGACTATGAACTATGGCATGTTATCTCAGGCATGCAATAATGTAGAAATGAAGAAGAATGCCCTTGTTTTAGGAGATAAACGCTGGCAGATTTAGGGGGCAAGCCAGGGTCACCTGGGAAGAAGGAACTTTGATGAGAAAATGCCTCCAACAGATGGGCCTGTAAGCAAGTCAGTGGGGGTGTTTTCTCAATTCATGGTTGATATGGGAGCGCCCAGATCACTGTGGGCAGTACCACCCCGAGGCAGGTGGTCCTGAGTTCCGCAAAAAAGCAGGTTAAGTAAGTCATGGAGGGTGAGCAAGGAAGTAGCATCCCTCCATGTCTTCTGCTTCAATTCCTGCCTCCAGGTTCCTGCCCTGAGTTCCCCCTGACTTCCCTTCATGATGAACTAAGCTGTAAAATGAAATAAACCCTCTCCTCCCTAAGTGGCTTTTGGTCATAGTGTTTATCACAGCCATAAGAAGCAAATTAGGACAGTGTCAGGAAAAACTTTCAGACACTCAAACAGTGATATATGTGCAACTACACAGGTCTGCTTATTCAGTTGGGAAAAATAAGGCCAAATGTATACAATGTAAACATCTAGGCACTGGTGCCCTTTGCGTCATCGAGACACCACCACCTGACAGAAACGATTCGTGGAGGAACAATTACTTTTGGCTCACGAGTTTGGTTCACAGTTTGAGGGAATTTCAGTCTGTCATGGTGGGTGATGGTTGGTCGGGTTCACTGTGGCAGGAGCATGTGGTAGATGCTGTTCACATCAAGGAAGGCCAGGAAGTTAAGAGCAAGTGGTGGGTATAACCTTCAAATGACCACCAGGTGACCACTGATGGCAGCCAGGCCCACCTCCTAAGTGCCCCAAGACTCCCGATCACCCACCTCCTGCTGCGGAAAAAGCGTTCCCAATATGAGCTTATAGGGAGATTCACACCACAGAGCTGGTAAACCTGAAGACAAGCTTGACGTCTCCAAGATAAAAAGTTGTGGGCATTTTTAACATGTGTTATGAGGAAATTAACCCAAACGCAAGACTCATGATGGCATCTGTCTGTCCCACTGAGGGTGACCAGCAGAAGTTGCCCAGGCTGGAATGAGTGGTGGCTCCTGCACTTCACTCCTGCTCCAGATATTAAGAAGCCACTCTTGGCCCCAGCAGCCACCTACACGCCCTGGATGGGCAGCAGCTCTGGGGCGCTCCACAGCAGTCACCTCTAAACACCACAAGCTCTAATCCTTGGTAATCAACTGGCCCATTACAAGCTGCCTGTCTGCCTTCCATTTCCCCTCAATGGCAGCTTCCTGGCAGTGTGCTTTGTCCAGTGGGATTATTATTAAGGAAGGATTTAGTAGTATTATTGAAAATGCCTATTTAGAAAGGGATTCTGAGAAGACAGCAGTGACAGCAGCATTTTTCAATCTCTCTAAATTCCTACATTAGAAAAAAAAAAAAAAAAAGGCGTAAAACCAAAGCCCATGGATGGCGTTTACAATGGAATCAGAGGCAGGGCCCCCAGGAACACCTCAAAGTTTAATTAGGCCAAGGCAAACTAATAGCCACAGGCCTGGGCAGCCCCTGGGCAGATGGATTCAAATAGGTAACCACTGAAAAGGCCTGAGGAGGGGTCCCCAAATCAGCTGCACAGTGCAGGTAAGGATTGCAGTTGAACCAAAAGTTCTTCCTTTCCAAATAACAGTGGAGTGCAAGCTGGTGGTATCCTCCACTCGCCACAGTTCCCTCTCAAGACAAGCCCACAGACTCTCTTCCATGGCGATGGAGCCCGATAGTGAGGAAAAGACTACTGAAATGGAGCTGCAGCTGAACAGTGAAGAGAGGTGCTAGGGATGGAGGGGAGAAAGGATTGAGTGAGGGAGGAGGGCAAAACCCAGTGGTTCCAAGAACCAAGTAGTCGGGTTCCTGGAAATGATCAAAGGAGGGAGCTCTGGCCCCCATACCTGTAACAGCAGCACTCAGGGCCACTGCAGGAAAACAGCAGGTGAAAGGCCAGGCTGGACTGCAACCGTTAGTCCCAGGCTACCTTGGGCTACATAGCAAGACTGATTTAAAATGAGAAGAGGTAGAAAAGGAAGAGAAAAAGAAGGAGGAAGAAGAGAAGCGGGGAGGATCATCTACAGGTAATAAAAACATACCAAAAATACCCATGTAACTGCAAGCTTCTATTTCAAGACAAGCCAAAGACAAGGTACAGACGATGCAAGCCACAGAAGAACGGTGCAAACCACAACCAGAAAAACTCAACACTAAGGACTGGACATAGGAAACCTAAGAAAACATCTTGGAAATGAAAACATAAAGGTGAAAATTAAAAGGAAACAAAGTGATTAAAACAAAAATCTGAGACAAAGTGGTAAATATATAAAGACAGACAAATAATAAGATCCAACATACAGAGCCAGAAGCCAGGAGAGAATGACCATAGGAACGGTCACCAACACTTCGTGCTGCCTTTGTCAGAACAGACATTTGAAACTGCCTGTCACAGAGCACAGGCTACACCTAGGAGTATGACTATGAGTGACAGCGACAAGACCTATTCTGAAGAAATTACCTGGACTCAGGGAGAAGACAATTCCGGGGTCAAGTGCTCTCTAAGGAAAGAGAATAAGATTAACCTCCTGTGACAGCAACACTTCAAAAGAATGCAGTGGCACACTTTCAAGATACAAGAAAATGGGATCCAAAGATTGGGATTCAGCAAACCTGACTTGAAATGGAGAGAACAGAAACCATCACCAACATGTACAAATTCTAGGGAGGTCACTGCTGGCCTCCACTGCAGACACAACTACAGAACAAGTTTGAGGGAATCAAAAAGCCCCCCCCACACACACACACACACACACGGCAACAAGTGATGCAACCACAGAGCATACACCTGCCGAACTGTGTGCACCATGGCTGATCGTAAAGCATGCACACACTGGCAATGTGCTCAGGTGACGGCACCTAGAGTGAGGAGGATAGGGAAGGCATATGAAAGAGATGGTATCCATCTTAAGCAGTCATTAGCATATTGGTATAGCAGGTTTGATACTGTTTTCTGAGACTTTATAGATATCTATGCATATGAATATATATACATATACATAGTTTATGCATATATATATGTCTGTGTGTATAAACACATATATAAGATAAAATATCCTATGATTTCATCTTGAAAGTCTAAATTCAGTATGATAAGGTTGCTTAACCACTTACATTGTGGCAAGTGCCTTCACCCACTGACCCACATCTCCAGCCCAATCTTTTCTATTGTATTTGCATATCTGGAAGATCAGAGAAGCAGAACAAGCCACAGCTACCTCACCTTGCCAATTGCTCAGCTGATCCTGTTTCCTCAGACTGGAAGCCTCTGAGTCCTCATCCAGAATGAATCTCAGCTGAACTGCTGCTAGAAGCCTAAAAGCTTAACCAGCCAAATGCTTAACCAGCCAAATGCTTCTAGTTTCTGGTCTTCACGCCTTATGTACCTTTCTGCTCTCTGCCATCACTCCCTGGGATTAAAGGCTCGCTTTCTGGGATTAAAAGCGTGAGTCACCATGCTTGTCACAATCCTTGAACACATGGATTTCTGCCTCTGGAATGCTAGGATTAAAGGCATAAGTGCCACCATTTTCTAGCCTCTGTATCTAGTGGCTGTCTGTTCTCTGACCCCAGATAAATTTATTAGGGTGCACAATATTTTGGGGAACACAATACCACCACAGACTCCCAAGATGATATCATCAGGACATAACATACCAGCTCATTTGCTTTAAACCACATACACAGGCATTCTCAGAACAACAATACTCAAGTTGCTATGACAGCAAGAACTCAAAAAGTTAGTGTCATTCTGCTGAACACATTCCAGCCACAGTTTACAAGCGCCACTCGTTAGACGGAACTTTACACACTTCTGAAAACACGGTGTCCACACAGACCGGTGACCGCCATGAACAGCACTGCCTGTGCACTCCTACCTGCGTCTGCCGGGTGCTCTGGCATGGCAACGAGAAAAAGAACTAACGCAGGCAGTGGCTCCCATGGTGGTGGGAGGTGAAGCCTGGACAATCACTAGCAGACTCTGCCCAGTAGCTAGAAAACAGCCGAATGAGAAAAGGAAGGCCAAGCGTGGCCACTCAGTTCTGTGAGGGCTGACATGCCGTGTGTGCCACTGCTTATCCCAATGCTGAACCAACATGCTTCTTGGTTTCTAATGACAGGCACTCATCACAGGGTGACTGACTGGACAGATGTTATGAAGCACTGCTAAATAATGCAGTTATTCATTTAAAAAATGACTGAAAAGGGAGCTAAGAGTTGTGGCCCAGTAAGGTACAGCATTCACTAGCATGACCAAGACTATGGATTCCATTCCAGGAAGAAAGGAAAGAAGAATGGTTAGAGGGAAGAAGAAATGAGAAAATATATATATAAAATATTAGCAACATAAATGTATTTTAAAACACTGACCTGCATGTGAGGTGGCTGGTTTGTAACATATGTAACTCTCATCTCAATAAAGCTACTTTTAAAATGAAAATGACTGAGCACTACTACATACCAGGCACCGAGACAAGACAAGCCACTAGGGGTGAGAGTGCAAGCCAGTGAGGCCTGCTTCCGAAGACAGCTTTATGTAAGATGATGCCCAACACACACTCACACTGCGAGAGGAAGAGCACAGGACAGTCACGTCTGGATCAAACAGAGCCTGACGACCCTGTCACTTACAAAAACACCAGTCACCCAGCCCAGCTCCACTGCATCCCAGTGCACAGCTAAACAAACTGCAGTTGTGATGCTCCAGTCACTGGCCAGTGACCACACCCACACACAAACCCATGCTACAGAAGAGGATACCAGAGCAAGAGAAGATTGTGGCTTATCCCAAGACTCAAGCTAATGAAGAACGGAGCTTTGGACCCAAACTGATGAGAAGCTATGAGGCGTCAGCAGCCTGCTCAAACTGCGGTAACGGAACACAAGAGATTGGCTGAGACAACAGGGTTTTATTTCTCACAGCTCTAAAGCTGGAGGTCCAAGACTCGGGTGTCTGGTGTATTCCTCCTAGGGCCTCTCTGTCTTTGACTTGTAGACTTTCATCTGCTCACTGTCCCCATGTGACCCCCTGAGTGAGCACCCACATCTATCTCTTCCTGTACTATAAGGGCAGTTCAACTGGTTAGAGCCGCCATGCCTTTATGACATTAGTCAACTTTGCTTATCTCATTGGGTACCTACCAAATATACTCACACTGGGAGGTGAGGCTTTAACATCTGATTATAGAGACAGGATTAATAACAAACAGACCAACTTCTAGCAGAGGCCAATGGCTGCTGTAACGTTACAAGAGAGGAAACAGCAACCTAGTAACAGAACAGAGATCATGCAGGCAACCCTGGAATACCAACCCCATAAACAGAAGGACTGCCAAATAATTATTCCCAAACCAATCTCCTTTCAGAAGTTACCTAAGCATTAAGTGAAAAATAATTAAAATTTCTTGTTAGACCTCTCAAAAGATAGCATACTAAGCTATTTACTGGACCTTCTTACCTCAGGGCCAAGAGAATTGGGTTTTTAAAAATACTAATAATATTTTTTGATTTATAGAGTTATTTCCTTCCTCCAAAGAGAAAAGCTGACAGACACAAACTCTCCTTAACATGAGCTTATTGAAGAGGAGCGGAGCGCTGAGCAGCTGTCCAGTGAGGAGCAGAGCGTGGACCAGCTGTCCAGTGAGGAGCGGAGCACTGAGCAGCTGTCCAGTGAGGAACGGAGCACTGAGCAGCTGTCCAGTGAGGAGCGGAGCGCGGAGCAGCTGTCCAATGAGCTAAGAGACACACGTTCCATCTCCAGGTCTTTTCATTCATTACACATTGTGTACAAACACCCAAAGTGTTCCTGTCTGTCCAAACGCTACCTCCACAGTCATCAAACAGCCCACAAGGTGGTTGAGTAAGTCTCTTTATGTCTTTTGATATCAATGTCAGTACTCTTTAAAATGAGCATGCATAAGCATGGCCCCTCCTTTCTCTAAGGGTTACAGAAACCAGATGGTTCCTGAACAGCTACACCAATGACTTTGATGGCAATTCTGTGAGCTCTTCCTATCTGCCAGGTGGGATCTAGGCAGTTAGCACTGATCACATGACATCATCCTAGACTATCTCACCAGGAGGAGTTGGAATATTACAGACCAGGATGCAAAGCTATCCTGGGCTCCTTACTCTCTTTAGTAGCCATTTATCATCAATTGCTATATCTCCCCTAACATCTTCATAACTAGATGAAACTCTCAGGACATATTGCCAAACCTGGAAGATCTCCAACCTCCACCCTGTGGTAGCCTGCCTGCCTGATGCCACCACTGACAGGCTGGGCAAACACACTGACTTCTGGTTTTCTTTCATCCTGTGACTACACCAGTTCATGTAATCTCTTCCACAGTGGAGTGTGCTGTTCAAGGTGGACAGTTCTCATGTTCCCAGCATCAATGCTGGCCATTCACAATAAACTATTATCATTTCCTTTAAAGCAGAGACATTGCTTTATATAGACAGTAACGTTGCCCATTTCAACCACACATATTAATGATTTAGGGTATTGTCTTGGTTTGGTTTGTTTGCTATGATAAACACCAAAACCTAAAGCAACCTGGGGAGGAAATGTGATATTTTATTTGTGCTGAAATGTGATTTTATTTGTATGTTAATAAATAAAAGTGCCTGGGGATCAGAGCTAATAATAAGCCATTTAGCAGAAGTCTGGCACACGCCCTTAATCCCAATCACATGACAGGCAGATCTCTGTGTGTTCAAGGACACCACCAGCATAGAGACACACGCCTTTAATCTCAATACCAACCACAGAGACCTGGAGGACTGTATAGACAGGCAGTGACAAGGAGGTCATGTGGTTGAGTTTACAACCAATGAGAAGGCAGAACAGAAAGTCAATAAAAAGACAGACACACAGGAAGTAGTTCTCTTTTGGAGGGGGAGGGCAACAGCAACAGCAAGGGGTAAGAAGGCGGTCTTGGTCTTAGCTCTTGGCTGCTGCTCTGACCTCTTGGGCTTTTAACTCTACATTTTGCTCTGTGTTTCTTTTTTTGTTGTTGTTTTGTTTTTTGTTTAACAGACATTTATTACTTTAGTTGAACAACCTCTATACACAATGATTTGTTTTGCTGAATAGAAAAGAATTCTAGGTCCCAAGATTTTGAGTCTAGTATTTTCTGGAAATCAATAAAATCATCCTTTAAAAATCTGAAGAGAAAAAAAATCCGTTTAAAGGCATCAGTTATTATTTTTTTAATCAAGCCTGCTAGCCCAGATCTGTGATAAGGGCAATTATCTATTTCTTCCATACTAAAATGTACTGTGGGAAACTAGTTCAAGGAATGGTACAACCGAAAATGTGGTGGTGTGTGTGGCCTTTGTGAAATGTCAACAACTCCTAGGTAGTATACCAGGGACAAGCCACCCCAGCCACCACCTAAGGGAAGACTGTAGACAATGAAGTCATACTGCCAGCTGACTTTCCTTACCTCCAAGATGAACTGACTGGCCTAGGACTTACCTTTAAATACGCAGCCACCCTTTTGATGGGGCTAGTGGATAGAAACTTCTTAGTGATTGCATCTTCATCACAACTTTTTAAGTTCACTTGGTTGGTATTAACTTGAACCCTACATGGCACCCATCACTAGTTTACAAACCCTAAGGGAAACAATTTGCCCTTTCAAGGGCAACCTCACTATACCACCCCTAAACATGCCCCACCCCATCCAATGTTCAATCTCCAACTTCAAAACACAGGTGCCAACACTGATTAGTGGGCATCAAACTCATACTCCAGAGATCCAATAGAAAATGAAACCTCTTCCAATTTTACCTGATTCTTCTGAAAATGGGACACTGGATTCAATTTTCAAAATGTGGGTTATAGCTGATCTCCCTTTTCTATGCATGTTCACAAAACAGGTTGGAAAGCTTCTCTTCCTATTCATTTGTAAGCAAAACCCAACTCTAAAAGTTTGTATTCAAACTCCCAAGCAGTCACTTCAGCAAACTAGAAGACTGCATCATCCCAATAAAGCCATAGGTTCTATCACATGCACCAAACACATCTACAGGGCTAGTCCTAGGACTCCTTTTACAGGACTTTACACACAGGGTACCACATGGTGTTAACACCATACACTTAACCCCCTAAGTTGGTAACGCAAAGACAAAAAGGTTATTAGAAACAAGACACACCATCACTTGTAGTCTTCAAACATTATTGCACTTTAACCACTATAATTCCATAAAGCTTCATGACAATCTGCAGACTAATTTTAACAGACAAATAACACCTTTAAGCAGACATGACAGTCCTAAATTGTTTATTGGGTATGAATTTTACAAACATTACGTGTATTAGCGGTAACGGTGGAGCTGCAGAGTATTGCGCCTTCTCCGGGCTGCGCAGCGAGAGCCACCAATAGTGTGGTGGGACTTGTGGCCCTTCTTTCCAAGGCCGCGGCTCTTGGGACCAGCAGATGTCAGCCCACGCATCTCTCTGTGCTTGTGGACTGGTTTGGTGATCCACTGGGTGTCAGGGTTTCTTCTGATAGCTTTATGGAATGGATCAATGAGGATAACCTCAAAAAATTTATATGTGGAATCTTCGCCAACCCAGTAAGAATTCAGGACTCTCAGCCCCACAATGGCATCCAGCTCTCTCCTCAGCAACAGACTGAAGGCTTCGGGCAAACTTTAGCTGGTTAACACCATGATGGACAGGCTTGCCATAAGTCGCACCCTTAGGAACTGGGCGTTTGCGGCCACCACGGCGAACACGAGTCCTGTATATGACATAACCTTGCTTGGCCTTGTATCCCAGCCTTCGCGCTTTGTCAGGCCGGGTGGGGCGGGGAGCCCTGTGCAGCGCCGCCGAGAGCTGGCGGTACTGCCAGCAGAGGACCCTCAGGAGAAAGCGCATCGCGTCCGACTGCTTCTTCCTCCACAGCTCCTGGATGTATTTGTATGCACCCATCTTGGCTCACCTGATGGCTGCCGCCAGAGGAAAGGCTCGCTCTGTGTTTCTTATTTAATAAAACCGTTCAGAATTACATCTACAGGGAAAGATGTTTACCTTTAGTCCATCAGTGAGGCAAGTCAGGGAAGAACCTGGAGGCGGACACCAGGGAGGAGTGCTGCATCCTGACTTCCTCTCCAGGGCTTGCTCACCCTGCTTTGTATCACCCGGGACCACTTGCCCAGGGGTAGCACAACCCCCAATGCACTGTGCCCTCCCATGAATTATTAATACCTGTTGGAAGTATTTTCTCAGTTTAAGTTCCCACTTCCCAGATGACCCTGGCCTCAGCCAATCCAGTGCCAAGGTTCAGATCTCCTTCAGGACAAGGGCAACAAGAAGCCAACATTCACTGTGACTGCATCCACATCATTTCTTTTGTGCCTCTTCTGAAAGCTCTCCAGACAGCAATCCACTGAAGCCCGGAGAGAGCCCAGTAATTCTCTAATAATAACTCAAGATGTCATCCCACCAAGTTCTAGCAGCTGAGGTAAAGCAGGGATATGTTGGGCTTCCTCCCTGGGGAGGGGGAAAACCAGCCCCAAGGAGTCACCTCTGGGGAGGTAACAGAACAAGAGCGGCTGGTGCTCCAAGCCACTCAGTGCCCAGAACACCCGTCAGCCCACCATGCCAGGGGAACTCAACCCAGGCTGGGGCAACTGTGGCAAGCCAAGGATGTGGGGACTCTGCAGCAGAGCAACACAGGAGGCAGGAAGCAGTGTAAGGCATAGAGCCAGACAAAGCTGGATTTGCTTCCCTGTGTAGCCTTGCTGGGGGACTCTGGCCAATGGGGACACTTAAACCCCTATATAAGTATACTTAATGGTCCCTATATCTTGTTTCTCAAGGCTGGGCTTTCACACCAATAAAAGAAATTTTCTGGGGTATTTTAAATTTAAAGGCCAGAAAATGGAGATGGGAGAAGAGCCATAAGGGATAATTCAGTTAACAGTGGTAGTCAAAACCAACAAAATACTGTTTATGGGTTGGGGACATGACTCAATAAGAACACTTGCTGCAGAGCATGAGGACCTGAGTTCAGATTCCTAGCACTACATCAAAAGCTAAGAACGGCCAAGCACAAACACTGTCCAAGTATGGAGACAGGAGGACCACCAGGGAATGCTTGCTACCTGCTTCACACCCGAATCAGTGAGAAATGCTATCTCAAAAAAGTAAGGCAAAGAGTAACAGAGCAGGCCACCTGATACCCTCCTCCAGCCTCCACTCATGTACACATATGCACACGTGCGCGCACACACGCACGCGCACACACACACACAGCATTTATGTCGAAACTTTGATCCAATCTCATCACCACATGCACAGCTCTGTGCCTTCCCACACATCATATAAAAGATCTAGACTTTTATCCCCAACCAACCCAGGAACTAGGAGCACCTATGCTTGTGGATTCCTTCTGCCCCAAGCCTTCACTGGCTCCAGGCCATGCTGCTCCTCTTAGCCATGGCCAAGTCCCTCCCTAAAGTTCAGAAGAAGTAGCTTCACCTTGGTTGCTCTGACCTTTTGTAGCTGTGGTCCAGCCCTGCTGCTGGTAGCTGTGGGATAGTCTAGGACAGTGGTTCTCAACCTCCCTAACACTGCGACTCTTTAACACAGTTCCTCATGCTGTGGTGACCCCAACCATAAAATTATTTTCGTTGCTACTTCATAACTGTAATTTTGCTACTGTTATGAATCATAAT
>CABHPQ010168947.1:8199-47665 GCA_902168405.1 Peromyscus aztecus | reverse complement strand
CGCAATCACTTACCACTAAGCTACAGGGCTCTTGTATTTTGAGACAGGAGATGACTATGTAGCTCAGGCTGGCCTCAAACACATGCTGTGCATGTCTCAGCCTGAGTGCTGGGGTTCAGTCACTGTATTCAGCTCTTGCTCTCCGTGGTTATTTCCTGAAGGTGACCACCGTCTGCTGTCCCCAGGGGGCCTTGCCGTGCCTGCTGTATGTGGCAGACCGCTCGCAGCTCTGCTTCTTGAGCTGGCCTCAGGGACCCACTCAAACTGTATGGCAATTTTGGGGCCTGCAGGGTGAAAAAGACCCCCTCTGCAGGACGCATCACCTCATACCACTGGTTGTTGGTGCCTGGACAGGCCAGGCCTAGATGTGGAGCCTGTGGACAAGACTTGGATGTGCTGGCGGCCCTCATGGACTCGGAGGGAGGCCAGGTGGCCTGGACTGTGCGTCTGCATTTGGTGCCTGTGGGCCCAGATTTCAGCAGCAGCTGCCGCTGGCAGTCTTGGACTCCCTGAGTCCTGCCTTGAGGTTATCAAGTTAATGAGGGAGAAAACAGTGGCCCCCCGACTGTAGCAGGGCAGGTCTCTAGGACAGGCCTGAGGTGATGTTGTGTGGCTTTACTTGTGCGGTGACCTCTGGACCCATGTGAAGAGCAGTGTTGTGGAAAAGGTCTTAATGAGCAAGTCCCTTCGTGGGCAGCATCTCCTGCACTGGAGAGGGGCTGTCTGGCATGCTACCAAGTCCCAGTATCTGGGGCATGATGGGCGTGTGGAGTGTGGTAGCAGAACTGAGTGGCACCTGTGGAGGTTTCTGCAGCAAAGGGCAGGGGACGGCCACTCCATATGCACCTGCTGCTAGCAGCAGAGACAACGTCCCTGGCATTTCTGGACCAAGGACCCTTGGTGGACGCCTTCTCCCTGGGTCCCAGGAGCTTAGAGGTGACAGAAACTCAATCTTATTCCCCGTGGAGGTGGCAGATTTTGCTGGCACACAGAGTAAAAGTGCAGGTGGTTCAGCCACTCACCACCTGGGTGACATTAAACATGATCCTGCACCCCTTGGAGGGATGGGGCCAGCACCTGTCTCCTCCGGAGGGCTGGCAGCAGCGAGTTCTGATGACAGAGTCAGTCTGGGCAGGGAAGGCCAAAGGCATGGATGCCCTGAAGGCACACGGTGATGGAGGTCAGAACACTCACGGGATGGGTCTCTCTTCCACTGTGTGGGTCTCAGGGCTCAAACTCCGGTTGTCAGCCCCTCAGCAGGCGCCCTTACCTACTAAACCATCCATGGACTCCCTGCATGAAGTTTTCTCTGACAGAATCTTGATGGAACCTACTCAGGAGAATCAGTGAGAGCGGATTGTCTCTGAGACACTTGTTCAATAGTCATTCATATCCTTAGTCTACATCCTGGGGCTATGGGAGGCAGGGAGAGAGGCAGAGAAAGTGGTTCTCCTCAGGGTCTGGCATTCCCGTCGGGAGGCACCCAGTCCACACACCTGTGGGAAGTGTGAGCTCTCACAAGGGGGTAACTGGGAACTCCAGGTAAAAGGCCCTAGGGTTGGTGAGCACAGCCGGAGCTGGGGAGCATGGTAGAGAGGTCAGGCCCCCGGAAGACCCTGCAGGGCCTGCTGAGCTCCTGAGGAGGGAGAAACTGAGCTAACTTGGGGTTATGTCCTTCCAGCTGTGGGTGGACGTGCAGATGTTTGAGGGGGTGAGTTGGGAGGGGGCTGAGGAGACAGGGATCCATCCTGCTAGAGGCATGGGAGCTGGCTTGGTAGAGGCCACATGATAGAGTTGGTGAGTGGTGGATGGGTTCTGGATGTTTCCGGAATAAGACCAGCAACACCTGATGGTAAGTCAAGTTTGGGCGATGAGGCAGACTCAGGGCCTTGGCCTGCAGCAGGAAGGACATGGCAGCTGTTTTGAGGCCTGGCAGTTCTTGCTCGGGACCGGCAGAGTCTGACACATCCAGTCACTGGTGTCCCCAGGGGAGGTCAGCTGGGTGGGATCCTGGCTTTCAGTGTTTATCTGAGGGGTGAACACAGAGGCAGACAGCGGGGTGTGTGTGCTCTGAGCCCTGGGATGCAGGGCTGAGGCAGGAAAAGGGGGCTGAGCCAGCTGAGGAGGCTGAGGAGGGCATCGGGACCAAGCAAGGAGGGGACCACACAAGTCGGTTGTCATGGTGGGGAAGGCTGCTGGGGGCTCCAGTGAGGCTGCTGTGGCACAGCTGGGCACCTGGCCAGGCACCCCACGGCTGTGACTGCTGTGTTTGTCCCTGCTTCTGGCTGCTCCCTTCTCCCAGACAAACCCCAGAACCCCAGTGGGGCTTCCTCTTGGCTGCCTGGCCAGTCTGAATATGGCCTGGCTGTGGATATAAATCACAGGAAGTGTTGGTGGTGTGACTTTTATCATCTCGTGTGTTCAATGATGTTAATACATCCCATTATATCATCTTATATTAATATAGTGCAGTCCATCACACACACACAGAGCACATCTGCCTGACTTGGGAGAGTGGTGAGCAGACAGTGGCTCATTTCCTCGAAGGCCAGCCACGCCCCCATCACTTGCACTCTGTTGCTAAGTGGACCTCAGGGTATCAATGGCAACCACTCTGGGCACTGAATCAAGAGGTCCTCCTGGCCCTGTCCCAACTCCTGCAGCCTGTGGAGGGTCGCCAGGTTTGGGAGAGGTTTTCATGAGTCCCTGCTTACTGTAGAAGCCCCTCCCTCTGTTCTGGCCGAGAGCCAGGCAGATCATTAAATTCTCACTAAGCAGGGCAGGTGCAATGGTGTGAAGCCGACTGCTTGGGGGTGCATGGGAAGCAGCAGGAGCAACCCCGACCCTTGTTCAGGCTGCCTCTCAGCCTGAGACAGTGGGAGTGAAGGACTGGAAGCTGTGTGTGAACACGGAATAGTGCCAGGTAGGGACTATGGGCTGAGAAGATGCAGGTGAAGCCAGACAGACCTGGGTTCAAATCCTGCGTGAGAATTTGCCTTATGATCTCAGGACATCTTTTCTCATCTGAAAAATGAAGTAACAGATAATGGTCCTATTGTGTGAGGTTGATTCTCAGTGTGTCACAAACTCTCAGACTTGGCCACCCTCCACTGCTCACCTCTTCACAGGGCTGCAGGGCCAGGCATAGCCAGCATCACCTCCCAGTCCCTCCTCCTGCTTTTCTTACTTATCCCCACTCCTAGCGCAGGCGCTGCAGTCCCGAGGTCCCCCCCCCCGCCCCCGCAGGCTGGTCTGGGGACCTGGTGGCCTGGGTGAACCCTCGCACTCCTCTAAACTGGGCAAGGCCTTCTTTGCTCCATTTGTATTGAGGGCTAAAGCAGGAGAGCGGAGCGAGCCTGGATTGTCATCCGCACCCAGACAGGACAGTGGCTGCAACATCCGGTCCCTTCCCTCTCCCCAGCGTCTCTCCTACCCATCCTTCCGTCGGCCCCTCACTGTGACCTCCACAAATACATGTTCTCATGACGCCCACTTCACAAACAAGGAGACTGAGGCTCCATGAGATGGCGACCTGAGACGGCTCAGTTAGCTAACGACCGGCATCTTACCTCCGGGAGCTTGGTTTTAGCTCCTTGCACAGAGCACAGAAGTTGTGGCCCTGGGGGTGCCAAGCTTGGCTCCAGCCCTCCCCACCCAGGCCTCAGCTGCTACCCACCTCCCCTAAGATTGCCACTGACAAGGTGGCACAGTCAGCGTGAACCTGCTAAAGTGAGTGTAGTTTATTGATCTCCATTTTGCTTATGAAGCAGGACAAGAGCTGGTTTGAAGATCTTGTTTGCTGTCGGCCCAGGGCCCGCTCCCTGCCCGAATGCTCTTATCTGTCTCCAGGCCCTGCCTCCAACGCGCCAGTGTGGCTCCTTTGTCAGCCGATGCCAGGCGAGCCAGGAGCCCCCCTCCCTGCGCACCCCATTCTTCTCCAGCTCCCCGCCTCCTGGTGGGGGTGTGTGCTGGGCTCCTGTGAAAACGTGCACTGCTTAAAAGGGCAGTCAAGGACTGAGCACGGGCTCTCCAGGGATGTGTCTGTCCAGGGCCGGCTGCCTCTGCTGCCTAGTTCCCTTCAGGAAAACAATTTAGAACAGGAAATTAATCCAAGTGCCAGTTTCCTGTCCTGATAGGATGCTGGGCAGCCAAAGTGGAGGTAGGGGTGTGGAACAGGGTGTCATTGTGGAATCAGAGAGACAAGTTCCAGCGGGCCCTGGAGGCAAGGGGAGGTGGGGGGCAGCATTGCCCTTGTGTGGTCACTTACTGCAGACGTGACAGCTGGCCCTGGCTGGACATCGGGCAAAGTGAGGACTCAGAGGCAGACTGACTCTGCCATAAATGAGGATTAATAGGGACGGTCACATGCATTGCTCTGGGAAGGATATCCAGCAGCGGAGAAGACCAGTGCAAAGGCCCCGAGGCACAGTGCACCTCAGTGCTCAAGGAATAGAGAGAGGCGGGCAGGCAGGAACTGCTGGGAGGCCAGGTAGATGTGGTGAGTGACAGGGTCAGAGTCATGCACGTGAAAATACTCCAAATTAGTTATTCCGATAGACTGTCGTGCACTGAGCTGGAAAGGGCACTGCATGGGCACCTGGCCTGGCTCACAGAGGAAGATCAGTGGGCATTCTTTGGAATGAGGGGCTTGAGATCCACCTGGAGCACCCAGGACCCTGGTGCCAGGATGGTGTCAACTTTTTTTTTTTTTTTTTTTTTTTCTGAGACAGGGTTTCTCTATGTAGCCCTGGCTGTCCTGGAACTCACTCTGTAGACCAGGCTAGCCTCCAACTCACAGAGGTCCACCTCTCTCTGTATCCCAGGTGCTGGGATTAAAGGTGTGTGTACGGTGTCAACTCTTGCCTAGCCATTCCCTCAGTATGTTACTGTGGGGGGTTTGAATGTAAATGGTCCCCATAGGCTCATGTATTTGAATACTTCATAGAACTATTTGAGGAGGACCAAGAGGTGTGGTCTTGCTGGAGGAGGCATGTCACTGGAGGTGGGCTTTGAGATTTGAAAGCCCAAGCCATGAAACAAGTGTGGTGGTGTATGCTTTTAATATCAACACTTGGGAAGCAGAGACAGGTGGACCTCTGAGTTTGAGGCCAGCCTGGTCTACAGAGTGAGTTACAAGACAGCCAGTACTATGTCGAGAAACCCTGTCTCAAAAAGTCATCCCCACCCCACAAAGCCCAACCCATTCCCAGTTAGCTCTCTCTGCCTCATGCTTGGGGATCAAGATGTGAGCTCTCAGCGACTGCTCCAGCACCATGCCTGCCTGTCTGCTGCCATGCTAAGATAGTTACGGACTCGCCCTCTGAAACCGTGAGCTCCAATAAACTCTTCTTAAGTTGCCTTGGTCATGGTGTCTCATCACAGCAACAGAAGAGTAACTGAGATGGTTGCCAAGAGAAAAGAGAGGCCCCAGCCATGACCTGGGCTGTGCTGTGAGGGACAGGGTCCTGGTAACAGGTGCTGTCCTGGACTGTGGGACACCGGCAGCTATAGAGGTGCCCACACACTGCAGCCAGGCCTGTGTCCTCCTTGAGGACAGTTACAGACAAGAGCCCCTCTGGCAGCCTGGGGGTGAGGTTCTGCTGGTGATCCTAATTAAAAGCTCAGATCCAAATGGCTCGATGATGGAATTTCTAATTAAATCAATTTCATCTCGTCTGGGAAGCAGAGGTTTGCATATGATAAGCATGAAATTAATAATTACGTTTAGAAATTAGCTGCTGTTCAAAGCAGGCCATTTGCACAGCCCTCTGGGGCCCAGGGCAAGCCTCACCCTGTCCTTTGTCTTAGAGACAGATGGACCACTTCAGCCCGTAGACTGGTGGCCAGGAGAGGTGTGCAGTACATGAGACATAGCTCTCTATTGGCGCCTACTCTCTGTCCTGTGGGAGACACAGGCAGCCATGTGTCACCGGAGGCTACAGGCACCCTCAATTTCTATTTAATTTTATTAATTAATTAATTAATTAATTTTTAAGTTTTTTAGCTTATTGACACAAGTTCTCACTAGTTACGTAGACCAGGCTGGCCTTAAACTCTCTGAGATCTGCCTGCCTCTCCCTCACCAGTGCTGGGACTAAAGGCGTGTGCCAGCAGTGCTGCTCAGTACTGTTTTATTTATTTATTTATCTATCTATCTATCTATCTATCTATCTATCTATCTATCTATCTATCTATTTATTTATTTATTTATTGGTTTTTCGAGACAGGGTTTCCCTGTGTAGCTTTGTGCCTTTCCTGGAACTCATTTGGTAGCCCAGGCTGGCCTCGAACTCACAGAGATCCGCCTGGCTCTGCCTCCCGAGTGCTGGGATTAAAGGCGTGTGCCACCACCGCCCGGCTATTTATTTTTTAATTACTTTTTTTTTTTTATGTGTATGAGTGTTTGCCTGTATGTATGTCTGTGGGCCACATGTGTGCAGTGCCCATGGAGGCCAGAAGAGAGTGTTATATCCTCTGGAACTAAGTTACAGACAGTTGTGAGCTGCCATGTGGGTACTGGGAATTGAACCTGGGTCCTCTGGAAGAGCAGCCAGTGCTCTTAATTGCTGAGCCATCTCTCCAGCCCCAGCCTCAGATTCTACATGTGCATTTATGTTCTGTGTATGGATACATGTGTGTAGGCACACTATATACAGAGGAGACTGAGGTTTCACATAATAATTACTGGGATGGGTTCTAGAGCAAGCCTCTTTGAGTTCAAATACTGCCCCAGCCAGTCAAGAGCTGTGTGACCTTAGATAAGTAACTTAACCTTTCTGTATTAGTTTTAATAAATGATGATTAAATGGGTCCTCTTATATAGTATAATATTGAAGGTGTTAAGCTTGGAAACCCACTTAGGACAGTAAGGTATACAGTAGGCATCTAATCAGGGTTGGTTCTGACCGTGCTCGTGAGCTGTGTGTTCCTGAATGAATCTAGTTCATTTTAGTCCCCTTCTAGCCTGAGAAGTGTGGTGAGTGTCAACCTAGCACATTCAAGTTCTGAAGTGGAAAGTCATTATTGATGTCCGAGAGTTGGAGAATCATGTCACTCCTGACTGTACAGCCCTCAGACCTGCCCCCTGCATCAGTCAGCACAGGTGAGGCGATGCTGTGGTAACAACCATTCTGCAAACTTTAGGATATGAAGAACATAGGCTTAGTAATTGCCGAGCCACGCATCCTGTGGATTGGTTAGTACTTTGTCCTGTCTCAGGAACCCACGTCAGGCTGGACCCTTGCTGGTGACAGTAGCAGGGGATGCATAGACCGTGGGGTGTCTCCCACCTGTGATGACATGCTCTGGCCCAGAGACAACATGCATTCCCTGCTCCCAGCTCATTAAGCAGGATGTCATGTGACCTTGCCAACCACAGGGTCATGGAGTTGTAACCTGTACCACAAAGATGAGAGCTGGCACTGTGGGCAGTGACTAGGGGCAGTAGCCCCTGGCGTTAGGTACCGGTGTGTTCATTGCTTAAGCAATTATCTCTGTCTCTTGTGCTGGGATCAGCTTCACCAAGGTCTCTCCACAGCAGGTGCTAAGGAAGCCATTACTGAGTGAGTGAGTTAATGAAGAGGCCACCAGGGTGTGCAAGGAGGTAGAGGAGAGTGTGGGAGCTGTGGCCAGGGCAGCTACAGAGGCAAAGGAACCTCTCGGGCCTTGTGGACAAAATTTACTTTCTATGACACTGTGGCAGTTTGAAAATTCTCGTATGTGCTCCCAGTCACAGTGGAGATACTCTGCAGGCCCCAGGGAGAGAGAGGCGCCTGTGTGATGCAGATTATGGTTCTAGGGGCAGAGCAGGCCCGGGATACTGTGGAGTTTGTGCGAGGGAGCTGAGCAGGGGAGCTTTGTGCTCTGGGCATGGCTCACAGTCAGGACGCTCCTTGGATAGAGGCCAGGCAGAGCCGCCCGATGGGCCCAGCCAGGGCAGGCAGGGTGTGTAACCAGGCCCAGGGTGGCCAGATGCTGGGGCTGGCCTTTGTCTGGTGGCTGCTATGAAGTGATGAGTGACAGGGCAGGCTGTGGGGAGCCATCCAGGCTGGTCCAGCCTGAGTTCCTCACTGTCAGGTGGCTCTGGTGGGTGTGGCTTCTGAAGGGGAAGGCCCAGCATGTGGTCCTGGAGACAGGGAGCCAGTCCATCTTCCCACCGAGGCCTATCCTAATCCTTCCAAAGACTGCTGGAGTGCTAGGACTGGGCTTGGTGACGGGGGTTCTCAACCTGTGGGTCATGACCCCTTTGGAGCCTGAAGGAAAGGGACAGAAGATTGTCATTCCTGTCAGGTGGCCCTTGAAGGGTTTGTGGTGAGGGTCTTTCATGGCTGGTCATTTGGCTCTGGCACACAGGTCACATGGAGATTGGGTGGAGATTTCACCCCAGTTGCTGTACTTAGTGACCCTCTGGGACACTGATGGCTGCTTCCCTGGGCTTGATTCTGACACTTTGGAGCCTTTCTCTTGGGCCTGAGCAGTGGTGTGCTGAGCCTCCCTGTGTCCTGGTCAGGGTCGGCATGCCTAGATTGTGGGGGGACAGCCAGATGGCAGCCTGTAGTCCCAAGGACACACGGGCACCCCAACACGGGCACCCAACACGGGCACCCCGACACGGACACCAGACACGGGCACCCCAACACGGGCACCCCAACACGGGTACCTTTCCACGGGCACCCTGACAGGGCACCCCAACACGGGCACCCCGACATGGGTACCTTCACACGGGCACCCCGACAGGGCACCCCAACATGGGCACCCCGACACGGGCACCAGACATGGGCACCTGACACGGGCACCAGACACGGGCACCTGACACGGGCACCTGACACGGGCACATGTACACAGGGCACCTGTGGCCCCACCGGGCAGATCACTGTCCCTCAAACACAGCAGTGGCTCCCTAGGACATGACACCAGTGACGTGGCGGGGCCTTCCACTCCTCCCCTCACACCCTGCCTTCCCTTTTCCCTTCTGCCTTCTGATTTTCTTTTGAGACAGGGTCTCACTATGTAGTCCAGGCTAGCCTGGAACTCATGTCAATCCTCCTGCCTCTGCCTCCCAAGTGCTAGGTTTTCAGGAGCACCTCGATGGCCAGCTCCCCGTGCTCCAGATCCCCTCGGGCTGTCCTCCCCTGGCTAGGCAGGAGACCTGGGGTGGGGCAGGTGTCCATTGCCTAGCAGCACTCCTTTGCAGGCAGGCCGCAGCGCAGTGGCTGTGTGCAGGGGGAAGCGTGAGGAGTGTGCCATACCCATGTGCTCAGGCGACCCCGCACGTGTTCTGGAACACGCATGCCTGCACAGATGCACTGGGATCCCTGCTTGATTGTTGCTGAAGCCCAGAAGCAGCTTTGAACCTTCTTGTGGCACGGACCTCCTCCTCCTCATTCCAAGAGTGTGGAGGGGGCAGTGGGAGAGAGTTTTCACACTCTCTCTTCTCAGTCCCCTGCATAAATCAGAGCTCTCCTGGGGCCAGCGGCAGACACACTGTCACTCCCAGCTAAGTAGCACTTGGCCACAAGCACCCCCTGCCTTCTCTCCTGTCTCCTGGGGAGCAGGGGTGTCCACCAGTGCTCAGGGCCGGATGCTCACCCACCTTTACATCTTTCTGGTGGCACTTCACAACAGGTGACTTAAACAGGGGATGCTTGGTGCTGTGGCAGGCTGAGGCAAGCCTGGAGAAGCCAGGAGGGCTGCCTGGAAGAGGTGAAATCAGGCTGCACAGTGCATGTGGAAGGGTTGGGTGTGTGAAACAGTCCATGGGTTACAGCTTCTGTCAGGACCCTGGGAGTAGAAACGGGCTGTTGAGCCCAGTGGCTGTGATACGCGTCCTGTGCCCAGAGTGTGGCGTGAGCTGCGTCCTCAGCACCCAGAACAGAGCAAGCCTCAGATCTGATGGGTGTTTTGCGCATGGCCAGGGCAGGGGATGCTGAGGAAGTGGCTGCCATTTTGAGAAGTGACATCCCTGAGGAGAATGCTAATTGGCACCCTGTGCCTCTCCGGCCGCGACAGAGGAGCTTGAGGAGGGCACACAGCCCCAGAATGAGCATGTCTGAATCACCGGTGTGGCAGACTCTCCCACAGGCCTCTTTGCCCTGCAGTGCTCCCGCCCCTCCCCCACTCCAGGCTGGGGCAGTGGGAGGAGGCGCCTCAGGAAGCAGTAAGCATTCAAGGATGTCTTCCTGACAGCATGGGGCTGTGTCTGGGAGGCTAACGAAGGCAGAGGGAGCAGGAATGCAAGGGCCAGGGGAGGGGTCACATGCAGCGCTGCAGAGAGCCACAGGCCTGCTCTCAGAGGTCCCAGGGATTCCTCATATCACCAGCAGCTCCTAGTTGCTCATTCTGTAACTGCAGAGCCTGAGGCCTGGGGAGGAGAAGGAACTGGTCGGCTCTACCAGCAAGAGAGCAAGAGTCGGACTTGAACCCCAAACTTTAGTCTGAAAATTTTCTTAGTGGGAACTTTAGTTTTGGAAATTGTTGAGTCTCTTTAATTTCCTTCCCAGGGGCCCAGAAGAGACGCTACTAATGGTGGGGGTAATCTGCGGGAAAACAATCTAAGTACACCGGGTTCTTTCATCCATTTACTTTATTCCTCTGAGATTAAATGCAATCTACACAGCTTTAATTCTATTCTTATATCTAGCTCCTCTCTGTCCCTTCTCTTCCTGAGTTCTTTCTCTACACGGCTTCAGTTCTGTTCTCACACTCAGCTCCTCTCTGTCCCTTCTCCTCCTGTCCTCTCGTAGCCCTAACTAAGCTCTTTCGCTTTTGATCTCATCTTCGTCCTCAGTTCCTCCATCCATGGTTGTCCCTTCCGTTCCTACTCTCCTGACTTGACCTAATCCCTACCATCTATTAAAAACTCTGCCTTGTTCTTTCTTCTCTGGCCACACAACTCTGCTAAGTGCTAGGAATTCTGCCTCAATCCTCCCTCACCTGATATGCAGAAACCCTTTTGTTCTGAGTTAATTGCTCTGGAATGCCATTTGGCCTGTGAGGGGATGGAGGGTCTGAGCTTCATTTGCACGAGAAACGAAGTTATGCATCTATGCATCTGCCTGTCTCCTAAGCCTAGGCATTGTCTCTGTAAGGGTGTTACCTTAGTTCAGATCAGCAGTAGGTCTGAGAAGCTTATACTGTTTGCTGTTATGGCCTAGGAGTTATGAGTGCACAAGAAATTGATAGCAGGAAACAGCTGATATATTAAAAGCTGAATAACACCAAATATTCCTTGATGTATGGCTTCCTCAAGAAGGGTTCCTTGATCCTTCTAGGTACAGCTTTGTCATATACAGCTGAATTCTTACTGAATCCCTGCAACTCATGACACTTCAGAACCTGTGATGTGACAGGAAGAAGGGACTGGTCTACTGCCCTTCCCCTGGCCTGGTCTGGGGTTGGTGTCTTTCCCAGGGCCTCAGGGACTATTGGGGCAGTACAGTCTGGCTTTCCTGCTGTATACTATGCAGGAGCCCCATGCTGATCTCCTATCTTTGTGGGAATGGGGTACATGCAGTATGGTAGAGGGTCATGTGCCTGGACCAATCTCTGGGTGTGGGTCTGGGTGTGAAGCTGCTGACTGCTCCCAGGCGCTGGGCTCCCAGCCTGACCACGGGGTACTTGGAGGTCTATCGCTCATGGCCTGGTTGGGAGGGAGAGATAGTTTGGGAGTGTGATAAAGATGAGTGAGTAGCAGCCTAGCTGAGGAAAGAGTGGGGACCCAGCCTTTGGTGCTCATCTGGAGGAAGTGTGGGTGGATGGGTCCCATCCCAGCTGTCCCCACATTCATGGTGTTTTGTTGGATGGGTGATGGGGTTGCAGGGATTTAGTTTTATTCTGTATAACAATCTTTTAGGAAAATGGACATTTTAGACATTCACAAAGGCATAGAGAACAGGCAGCAAGGCCCCACGTACCTGTCACTGCCTCTCACTGAATGATTGTCAGCTCTCTGCTAATTGGTTTGTGCTTCCTCCTGCCCCATGGGGTCCTGTGAGGCAGACCCTGTATGTCACCTTTACATATCCTCTTTTTTTTTTTTTTTGAGACAGGGTTTCTCTGTGTAGCCCTGGCTGGCCTCGAACTCACAGAGATTCACCTGCTGCTGCCTCCGGAGTTCTGGGATTAAAGGTGTGTACCACCACCGCCCAGCTTCCTTTCTAGCAGCTTAGCACAAATTTCTAAACATTGGTTCTCTACTGGGACAGTCCGTCCTCCAGGACCTCTGACTCTGTCTGGAGATACACTGGTGGTCACTGTTGGGGAGATCCTTCTGGCACATGGGGCACAGGCTGGGTATAGACATCTGTAGGGTACAGGCTGGGTATGGACATCAACAGGGCACAGGCTGGGTATGGGCATCCATAGGGCACAGGCTGGGTATGGACATCCACAGGGCACAGCTGGGTATGGAGGACATCCACAGGGCACAGGCTGGGTATGGAGGACATCCACAGGGCACAAGCTGGGTATGGGCATCCACAGGACACAGAGCAGCCCTGCTAGGAGCCTCTTCCATCCCTAGCCTGTCTGTGTGGCAGCTGAAAGCCCCTAGGAGCAGGGGACTGTGGTCTCCATAGTGTTGGAGAGGAGGGAACAGGGAGGAGGGTTACATGGCTCCTTTCTTGTCCTTTGGGATTGGTTTTAAACAATTACAGGAAACTGATGCCACTTAAGGGTAGGGGGTCGGGTTACTCCATGGCTGGGAGGGTAGGGGCAGGGCCAGAGGCCTAGGGCGGGGCAGGGCCAGAGGTGGGCTTTGCCTCTCCAGGCCCTGTACCCAAACAGTGGAAAGAAAGGGTCTCTCAGAGGAAGCTGCTCTGGCCACCTGTGGGGATGGGGAAGCATCTGAGGTCTGGGTTCTGGGCTGTGTCCTCCAACTGGGCAGGAGAGAGGAGACAGAGGTCACTGGAGACCATAGAGACCAAACCTTCTGTATGGTGACTAGAGGGACTTGGAAACGGAGGCTCCAGGTGCCCCCTCCCCCCCGCCACGTGTGTGCATACCCAAGTGTATATTTGTATCTGGGGTATCGCTAGAGACAATTAGTCAGAGACCACATGAGGCCAACTGGGAGTCATCCTGGGGTCGCAGGCAAGCTCTTGGTATCTTGCTGGCCAGACCTTGCCCCTACCAGGGAGACAGGTGGAACTCTGTGGGAAGGGCGGCCACCATTAGACATCTTCTTCTCTCAGTACCTGGGACCTGTCCTGCCATTCTACAGTGTCTTCCCTGGCTGAGGGGAGGGGAGGCAGTGTCCATGGGAGGGTGCTGAGGTGGGGAGCAGCTGCCCCTTTTACGCGTTTGTCCATCGATCTGCCTGTCCCTGTTCCTCTAGATCCCGCAGATCAGCTACGCCTCCACAGCCCCTGACCTGAGTGACAACAGCCGCTATGACTTCTTCTCCCGCGTGGTGCCCTCGGACACGTACCAGGCCCAGGCCATGGTGGATATCGTCCGGGCTCTCAAGTGGAACTACGTGTCCACGCTGGCCTCAGAGGGCAGCTACGGCGAGAGCGGCGTGGAGGCCTTTATCCAGAAGTCCCGAGAGAACGGTGAGAACTGTGTGGGGAAGGGTCCTCCACGTCTGGGTGCTCAGCTCTTCCCTGAGCTGGGTCTGTTTGCTGTCCCCCCAACTCCCCAAGACGCTGTACGCTCCCGCCATGGGACAGCTCTGTCCTTTCATGGGCAGGGAGAGGGGCAACCAGAGGACTGTATTTAGGTGGAGATCAGGGACCCTGTTTCACGGGTGATCAGCAGGAGGCTTTTGAAGCAGGGAGTGTTCAGGGATGGGTGAATGAGGGCTGGAGGCTGCTGGGATGCCCTCCATTGTAGGTGCACTGCCTTACCCATTCAGCAGGTGGAGGGAGGCTCCAGTGGCAAGTCATTGGCACAGCAAGGGTTAACCTCTGAATGGGGATCCCAGCGATCAGGGGTGGTGGTGACCGCAGGAGGGTCTTGAGGTGGCAAGCAGGCCCCTGGGCTGCAAGACTCTGTGTCCTGCAGCTTCCTAGGGTCTCCTGGATAGAGTGCAGGGGTGCCCTGGTGCCCCTGGCAGCCTCATCCTGTGGGCTCTAAGTAGCTCACCGCTGCTCTCGACCTTGGCCCGTGTATATTTATACCTGCAGGGCCCAGACCTCTAATTGCTTTTCCTAAAACTGCAGCGTGGCCGGAGGTTGGTGGTGGTGATGCCCTGCAGGTATAATCCTGCTACAGTTCTCTGATAAGCCCTTTAATTGTGGTGGGAAAGCTGCCTGGGTGCCACTCTGTGCTGCGGGCTTCTGTAATCCCAGGGCTGCTCCTGAACAAGTGAGCTATCGAAGGCACAGACTCTGTCCTCCGTGGAACTCAGGGCAAGACAGACGGTTTAGTCACGGTGTTGAACCCGCTGTGGGGACCTGGAGGTGCCAGGTCACGTGTGGCACTTGCTGTCTGGGTGGCCGCAGCCTCTGTGGAGAGCACCACCATTTATATGAGGGGCAGAGCCTCAGGAGTCACTCAGTAACTCATACCCTGTCACACAGTGCAGAGGGGCAGGTGTGGGCTTTGACCCCAAGCTCCAGGGCAAGCAGTGTCAACGGCTTCCCGTCCTCACCTACTTAGTTTTCTGCCCAGCTGTTTTCCTGCTGGGGTCATGGCCAGCTGGGGGTGTGACAGGGACATGTGTGAGAATGTGTGCATGACCTGCAGGCACAGGAGAAGCTGGTGTGTGCTGTGCTCAGCTGAAGGCAGGACTGTGAATGGCTTTTTCAAGCGCGAATCAGGTGTTGGGAATTGGGAAGAATAATCTACAAAAGATGCTTAGAAAGGGCCTCAAAGTCTAGAAAAACAAGGAAACCAGTTCCTTGCCAGGCCCTGGCTCCTCCACCCTCCTGTCTGGCAAGGAGTTCTTTGCATGGCCACCTCTCTGTACTATCCTGTGCCTCCGAGGTCCAGCTGTCCACCACGGCCTTCGATTCTCCCTGTTACCCGAGATCACCTCGCCACTGGGTACCCCATCCAGCCCTGTTGCTAAATGGTATTTGATTTGGAGGGCAGTTCTTGCGGAGGGGGGCAGAGAGAGAGAGAGAAAGAGAGGGAGGGAGGGAGGGAGGGAGGAAGGGAAGAGGGAGAACTGCTTCAGCAGGTCAAATTGAAATCAGAATTGAACACTGGGAGAAAGAGGCCGCGGCACCTTATAGCCTAATCCCCGAGAAAGATTAAAGATGTTTTTGGCCGTATATTGTATTGATTTGTCCTCTGAAGTATAAGTCATTTGGGAGATGATGGGAGGCTTGAGGGGAGGGGGGAGATAGGGAGGGGAGAGAAGGCTCTGCTTTTGGTTACAGACTGGGACTTCTCATTGTGATGGTGAGCATGTCAGGCTTCTACCCTGGACGTGGCTCTGGGTCATTCAGAGGAGTGTGATTTTTGTTTTTTTCCATTTCAAAGAGACCACTTAGGTACACCTCCCTCAGAGGAGGAGGGCTGGGAAGGACCAAAGGCTGCAGGGGTGGGTGTCCAGAGGGGACAGGAGTGGGCAGCCAGAGGGGCTCAGTGGGCAGCCAGAGGTGTGCTGGAGGGCTTCATCTTTGGATTCAGGAAGGCTATATGGGTGCTTGGGGGTAAGCCCTAGCTGCTCTGTTGGGTGGTTCAGTTGAGGGTAGAGGGAGACAGAAGGGGACTGTTGTGGCTTTATCTTAGGGTATCTTCCTATTTGTGGCTTCAGTAGCTCTGGACACCCCCCCCAAACACTGACTGCCTACTCCTTGGGGAGGTAGCCTGAGGCCTAGCCTGCTGTGTCCATCTTGGAGAATTAAGGAGGAGAGGGGGCTCTGCCACATGCCTGTCCCCTCCATCCCAGAAACCCAGAGGCTGCCCTGAGCCTCAGACCCAGCATGTCTTCCATTCAGCGTCTGGGGTCTGACACTGAGAGTGGACCATATGAGCGGCCCTGCTGAGCGGCAAGGCCCACCAGGCCCCAGCTGGTGTCCTCTCCAGGCAGGGGATTGGCAAGGTGTTGGCATTAATGTGACTGCTAGTGATGGCCAGGTCAATCCCGTGTGACGAAGATGAACCCCCATGCTTGCATGGCCCGCCTCGGGGACTTTGCCTGTCCGCTCTGATTTCTCTGATGCTCTGGCCTGCAGCAGGATGTTGACACCTCTCAGGTTGGTGAGTCCCTAGGGCTGGATGTCGTCAGGCCCTGTGTGTGCGTGTGTGTGCGCGCGTGTGTGTGTGTACTGCCACTTCCCCTGTTCTCTCTGCCGGCCTCTGATGAGTGTACCTTGACAGCAGCAAGAGGAAGCTGTCACTTGCTGGGCTGTCCTGGTCTGAATGTGCTGCCTCTGTCATCCACAGAAGCCATGTGCACACTCCGAGGAACAAACTTGAAGATGTCTGGGGGTTTAAAGAGTCCCTTTTGTCTTTGGCCTGTGCAACTCAGTTCTGGGTGGGTCAGAGCCCAAGTGCGATGGCAGGAGGCTGGACTCAGATCCACGACTGTGCTAACTTGAACCTGAGGCTTCCACTTCCTCTGCAGTCTAACAGGAAGGGGGATAGCACATACCCCCCCCCCCCCCCCGAAGTGCTGTAAGGTTCCGGGACTGAGAGTCACTCTGAGTTCTAGACCTGGCTCTGGGTAGTGGTGTGGCTCTGAGCCTGTCACAGCGCCTCTCTGAGCCTTAGCTTTATTACTGGTGTGAAAGTGTGGGGGCAGGGGACCTCTGGACTCCCACCATTGAGTTCTTCTCATCCATTAGCTTTCCATCTTACCTCACTGTTTGGAGGCCGGGTGCCATGGTGATCCTCGGCCCCAGACCCCAGGTCGCAGGTACTCATCCAGTCAAGAGTCCCCTCAGCACCCTCCTATCGTTCCAACAGGTCTTTGAACCCCGAAGTCTTTATTTTCTTCCCCCCAAACACCTATTGTGTCTTCCAGGCAACCGTGGAATAGGGAGGGGTCCCCTCCAACTGCTTCTGGTTGTTTAGTGGCAGCTGACAGAGGCTCTAGACCAGTCAGATTACCGGCCTTCTCCTGTCCGCTGACTTATCTATCCCGGCTTCTTCCTCCTGTGGCCCCCCATGCCACCGCTAAGCTTTTGGAGTAGTGGCTAAGCATGAGCCATTGCCTTGTCCCAGGGCTGGAGGAGCCTGCAGACGTAGTTCCCTTGCCAGGCTCCCTGGGGCCCTGCTCTAGGCCTGGCACTGTGTGACATGCCAGCAGCTTTGTCCTGCTCCTGCCCGGAACAAACCGAGTGACCCTAGTCACCCCCTCCCTCCCGGATTGGTCAGTTCTTTTTGTGTAGGACCAGCAAAGGGGCCGTGAGGGGGGCCGTGAGGGCGCTGAAGCCGTTTCTGCCCTGCCCACCTCCCTTCAGAGCACTTGAGCCTGAACAGACTCTGCTGCCTCGGCCGCCGAGGGGCCGGCCGCTCGACCAGCCTGCCTGTTCTAGACTTCTGAGACTCTACCCATGATAGAGCCAGACTGGCATTTGGGGACAGTCATGATGGGGAGCAGGATGAGTGAGGGGAAAAAAGAGGAACTATCAGCTGGGGCCTCTTGGGCCCCTGGAGGGGGTGTGACTGGAGCCGTTGAGCACCATGAGCAGAGATGTGAAGGTGCTCAAGGGTAATGGGCTTGCCCTGATTGTTGTGTAGGTAATAGATTGGGGGCCTGGGCCCCGGGAAGGCCACTCCTGTAGTCTGGCAGGAAACGAGGACTTGGGGGCTTGAGAGCTGTCTCAGTATGTAAGAGTAAACAAGCACAAAGACCCAGTTCAAATCCCCAGAACCACGTGAAGAGTTGAGCATGGTAGCGAGAGGCTCCTATGCCAACACTGAGGAAGGGAGACCACAGGACTTGCTGGCCTCCAGCCCCACTGCAGGCTCCGTGAGGTGAGTAGAGTAAGGTTGAGAGTGCAGGGGAAGGATGCCTGATGTTGTGTGCACTCACATGCCACACACACACACACACACACACACACACACACACACCACATACATCACACACACATACACATACAACACATACATATACACCACACACATACACACGTACACACTCACACACACCACACACACACACACTCACATACACACACACACAGATACACCACACACCCCAATATAAGAGATGAGGGTTTGGGCCATGGGTTCATGGAGAGAAGAGAAGGTGGGGTTGTATTCTAGTCACGAGCTCACAAGCTGTGGCTCAGGGTTCACGTGGACAGAGGTTGTTGAGCCCAGCCCAAGTTTCAGCACCATGGAGAGTGGCACCAAGGCTAGGCTGGGCATTCCTGGGCAGCCCTTTGACTCCAGCCTGCAGCAAACGGCCTGCTCCTGGCCGGTCTGCAGACACTGAGCCAGCCAGGCGTCTGTGAGACACAAGCCCTTCCCTCTGCTTTGTTACCAATTTCCGTCTTATCCAAACACATTTATTCCTGGACACTGCTGTGACCAGGCAGGTCTGGCCGAGCCAGGAGCGGAGATGAAAGGGCTGAAGTGCTTGTCTCCAACAATCAGTGTGTGGCTGAGGGGCTGCGGTTGCAGGCTGGGGAGGCTGGGACAGGAAAGAGCTTCCTTTGGGAGACCCAGGGTTGGGCCTGGCCCAGAGGGTGTCCTGGAAGGCGGGCCGGATGGAGCAGGCACCCAGGCAGTGTGTGGCCCAGGCCTGCTCGGTTCTTCCCTGTGTGGATGGACCACTGGTCCTCTCGGCGGGCTCTTGGTTTCTCTGAAGTGGAGACAATTCCAGTTTTTATTTGTTTCTGTAGAAATGATAAAAACAGGCAAACCAGCCTCCATGAGGCCCAGTGAGACTGGAGGGTTCAGGACTGCTTCTGGGCATACCAACCCAGGGTGAGCGATTGGCCTCCTAGACTCAGGATTCCCCTCCTCCTGGGTCTTTACACTCCTTGACTTACATGTGCTACATCTGGCTCTATTTTACTAGAGACAGAATGATCATGTGGCTATTCTATGCAAATTATATGCAAATTTTTAACGAGCCAGAAGGAAGCTAACGATGCCTTGGGACCCAAGGGAAGCCTTGGGTGTAGGAAGCAGCAGGGTAAGGTGACAATCGGAAGGAGAGAAGGGGTGGGGGCAGGAGGGCTGGGAAGGGCCCTGAGGCCCTGGCCACCCCTCCCAGCAGAACTTCTTCCTGGCCTGTGCCACAGATTTAGGGATGTGGGGAGATGGGCAGGAGGACTTACTAGTCACCCAGAAGACGTGAAATGGAGGAAGGGGGTGGGGAGGAGGAAGGAGCGGGAGGAGAGAGGGGAAGGGAGAAGAAGGAGGGGAGGAGGAGGGAGGAGAGGGGGAGGAGGGAGGGGGTGGGAGGATCTAAGTCAGAGACGGTAGGCAGAGGCAGCCAGGCAGGCTCTGGATCACAGGTGGGCTCAGTTTCCTCTGAAATGGTCGTGGTACCCAGGATGTGAGCTGACTGGGAGGAACCAGTGAGGCAGCACAGGGCAGTGTTAGCTGTCTAAGGAGTGCTGTGTGGCCATGAAGGGCTGGCGGGGTAGGCGGGAGAGAGGGAGGGGGAGGGGGCAGAAGACAGACAGTGAGTAGAGAACACAGGAAGCACAGGAAGAGTGGGGGAGGGGCTTCTGGACCACTGTCCAGCTGTAATCCAGATGTCAGCCAGTGAACCGGGCCTGCACTGTGGGGACGACTGAGCTGTAGTGGCAGGGCTCTTGACCGTCCATTCTCTTCACAGGTGGGGAACAGCAAGAGGAAGTCCCCTGTCGGCCCCGCCAGGACACTTTGGAGTGGACGTGGGGAGGGGAGTGAGCACAGCTGTAGAGTAGGAGGGGTGGCTGGCTGTTCTGTGAGTTAGGGCCCACAGGGGAGGGTGAACTGTGGTGGGGGCTTGAGTGTCAGCTGGCTGGGTCTGAGGCAGCCTGGTGAGCCTTGGACACCGGATTCCACACTGTGCATTCCTAGTTCATGCTGGTCAGTCTGGGGCAAACTGAAGTCGTTCTGTGGACCCTGGTTTATATCAGAAAGGAGCTCTCAAGGCCGGGTAGTCCTTTCCTGCTCCTGGTGTTCTCAGAGCTGTGAGTGATTATCCCAGCTTCATCTCTCGACTAATATTCAGTGTCAGATTCTGGGGAAAGTCCCCTGTACCATAGCTTGTGCCAGTCTGACAGGAAAGTCGCATGCCAAACCAGAGGAGCTGGCGGATCCCACCCACCCCCCCCAGGAGGACTGAGGATTGAAGCCCCCTCCCTTCCTGCCTAGCATGTCTCTCCCTCCCAGGGCTGGTGGCTAGCTTTGGGACTCCAAGCCTTCTCCCAGCAGCTACAGGCCTGCCGGAATTGTGATGGATCAGTTCCTGACCTGGTCCATCAGTTCTAACTAACCAGAGCCCCAGGCAGCCGAGGCTCCTGGGACCACCGCTCCCCCTTCCCACAAGCTGGGTCTGCTGCTTTGGGCCTGTGTCACCCTCATTGCCACCACCAAGGCCAGCTGATGGTCCCCTTTCTGGGGCATGGGTCAACAGCTCCATTTTCCACCAGGAAGCTAATGCTGAATGGGGTGCAGGGTCTGCCCAGGCCCCGGCTTCTACTGCTTAGCTGCCACCGTCCTCTCCTAGCCTGGCTTGCAGAGAGGGCAGGGCTGGCTGGGAGGGCCCTGGAGGACTTCCTTACCAGTGGCTGGTGTAACAGGCTCAGGGCGGAACTGCCTGCAGTGAGACATGGTTGGGCTGCCTGCGTAATTACATCTCAACATTTCATTGCTTGTCAGTTTCCACTTCCCGGGGATGTGGGCTTCTAAATATTTCATCCCGGTCTGCAGCGGCCCACCCTACTCTGGCCAGACCACAGGCTTGTTGTTGCCGCCCCTAACTCCCTGCTGCTCTCCCCTGCCTGAAGGTTGCTCCTATAAGGTGTAGAGCTAGCCAGGGGCACCTGGAGTCTCTCTCCATACAGGAATCTCCAGTACCAGCCTACTGACTTCCCATCTCCTAGACAGCAACTGGAAATGATTATTGTTACTATTTTTTTCAGACCGGGTTTCACTGTGTAGCCCTGACTGTCCTGGAACTCATTCTGTAGACCAGGCTGGCCTCAAACTCAGAGATCTGCTTGCCTCTGCCTCCTGAGTGCTGGGACTGAAGTCTTGTGACACCATCACCTGGCTGTACTGAACTATTGTTAATTGAGTGCTCCTGTCTGCTGGGAGCCGGGGAGTCAGAGGAAGGATGGTGTATCTCTTGAGGGACTCTCATGGAGGAAAGCCGACCTCAGGACATGGGGCACTTTTGCTGTGTTTGTGCACCAGGCAGTGCCCTGTGCCATTTACCTAGGCTTGCTTGCTCAGTCTGTCTTTTGTTTTTTTCCCCCCACTATGCAGACCTGGTTGACTTTGAAGTCAAGGCAATCCTCCTGCCTCAACCTCCTGATTGCTAGGATTATAGATGTGTGTGCCACCACACTCTCCTATGTGCCCTGTTCTTCACACTTTGTGATGGACAAAGTCCAAAGAGAATTAAGTACCTTGTCCAAAGTTACAGAGCTAAGAAGTGGCACCTGGGACTTGAACCCTGGCTCCCAGGCTCAGCCCTCTCTCTGATGCAGACAAATCACTCAGCACAAGGCGGGGGTGGCAAGTGCCATTAGAGAGAGCAGAGGGGCAGGACTGGGCTATTGCCAAGAGCTGGGAAACTTTTGGGGGGTCAGACCCACAGGCCTCGTGGGCTCGGCAGACAGGAGGAGGCAGCTGCTGCTTGCTTCAGGACCACAGTGGCAAAGACTTGGGGTGGCAGGGGGTACGTGGCTTGGACGAAGTGGTCCTGTTTAAAAAGCGGGGATGGGGGTGGGAGGGGCTGGAGAGCTCTTGTGTAGCTCCTGTCTGCCTGTTTCTGGAGGCAGAGGCAGATGAGAAAGGAGTGGAGGTCTGGTTCTGTGTGTGGTATCTGTGGGTGTGGCTGATGGAAACAGCCTTGGCCAGCCTGGGGGCCCTTTTAGCCACAGAGCCCCCCTTGTGCATAGGTAGACCAGCGAACTGGTCAGTAGACCTGGGACTGCACTCAGCAGCTATGAGCATGTGAGGGTCTTGGGGGAATCCCAGCCCTCTCTGCAGCGAATCTGGGAAGCAGGTGGGTTTCCTCCATCAATGGACGGCCACGCTACTGAGGGGGATATGGGTGGAAGGTTGGACAGGGCCCCCGCTAATTTTCTGCCGGCATCCTGTCCCCTTAGTCCCGTCCCCAACACCTGTCTCCAGCACTTCTCTTTTCTATATTTTTTTCTTCCTTCCTTGCTCTGAAGGTGTTTTGCCTAAATGCATCTGTGTTAAGATATTAGGGCAATCATTCAATGGATTTCCTTCCAAGAGCCCAACACCATGAATAATGAAACTCTGAGCCCTGCTGCAGGCTAGCCAGGGACAGTAGGGCTTGTGTGGTGGCCCATGTGTCCTCCTTCATCCTGGGCCCTTGGCCTGATCCGGGGTGATATGTGTCACGTTCTTACTGCTGAGTGACGTGGGAAGCAGTGGGTGTCTGAGGTGGGACCAGGACCGTCTGTGCCCTCTCGGCCTCTTGTGTCACAGTGGCCTGCTGCTCTCTAGTGCCTGAGTTCCTTTCTACCTCCCCATGCACCTCTAACCCCACAGGGACATGGCTCAGGACCAAGAGAGGGGACAGCGAAGATGAGGGCTTTGCTTTAGTCCCTGGAGCGCTGTATGGTCATAGTGAGCCCACCACACACCACACAGCTGTGCACACCACAAGTGTGTGGGCAGGCTCCAGAGAGCTGCCGTGACCCCCAGCTTCCAGCAGACCCCGGAGTGTGTGGGCTTGCATGGCACCTGCTGTGAGCTGGGTGGTCCACCAAGGCACTCAGGAAGACCTCCCCCACGAGGAAAGGGACAGGCCTGAGGGAGTGTGCATGGATGGTGAGCATGGGGGACCTGGGGAAGCTGTGAGCCTTGTGAGGGGCCAGGGTTGGCAGGTCGATTGTCTGACTGGGGACATGTGTATCTGTGTGGTGTGTGTGACAGTTCATTGTCTGTGTGTTGCCTGTGTATGAGAATAGGGCTCTGTGCTTGGGCACCCATTTGAAGTCATTATAGGCAAACTGTGTGCCCTGGAGGGCTCACCCCATCCCTTGTGGTGTGCACAGCTGTGTGGTGTGTGGAGGCTGCGCTGCCTGCACTTGTGGTACCATGTGGTTCCTGCGTGAGCTTGCGCAGCTGTGGACTGGGCAAGGTGTGGCTGTTTAGGGTGTGGGGCCCTGGGTAGGCCTTGGGGTGGTGGCTCTTCTGTGGGACGGGAGAGCTGTGGGTGTGTCTCTGTGAGGTCCTGGAGTGTAGGACTACGAGCAGTATGTTGAGTGCATGTGTGCTAACGGCCCCCAGTGGGGATGCTGGCATTGCCCTGGACAGCCCTCGTGCTTCTGAGCTGTGGCCCCGGGACTGCCCAGCACGGTGTTTCAGGAATAGCTTAGACTGAGCCCAGACCCTGGTCTCCAGAGCTGAGGACCCAAGAGCTCTTGGGTCCTGACATACTGAGTGATGAGGTCCACCTGAGCTTCTGCCCAAGCAGCCCTGGCACACTAGGCTGTGCTGCACCTCAGGGTGGCGGCTGCAGTGGGCAGTAGGGGACCTTCTCAAATACTCTCAGATGTGACCTCCGCTAGCCCCACCAGGGGGAGTTGATGTCCGTCCCTGTTTCACAGGTCAGAGAGGCCTGGCGCCCTTTGCCTCCTTTGTTTCCTTGTTGCGCGTCAACGCTGAACACAGGCAGTGTGTTCTCCCTGTGCATAGGCCTGAGTCCTCTGAGACCCGAGGAGTCTTTCCCCAGGTGGCCCATTGCCCACCGGGAGCTGGAGTCACTTGTGACAAGGAGGAGGATGGCGCCACATGCCTCTCTCTGGCTCAGCTGTCTCACACTGAGCTCGGGGACAGGCAGGTGACACTGTCAGCCTGCTGTCCTGCTGCCCGTTTGTGTCCCGTGTACCCGTTCCTCCAGTGTTTACTGCAGGGGAATAGAGCTGGGCGGAGAAAGCGAACAGAGCAGAAGGCAGGATTGAGAGACGTCCACGGGCATGTGTCTCCACAAATGTGTCCAGAACTCATGGGGGGAGGCTGTCCTCTTCATGAAGTGGACACCAGACACCATAGCGTGCCCAGGGCCTGTGTAAGGTAAGGCGGCAGCTCCGAGGGGAGATCACTGCAGGCTCTGTGGGTACAGACACCCCTGAGAGGGGCATGTGCAGGTGAGAGTCCTCCAGAGCATCTGTCACCCATGCTCACCATTGTCCCTTTGACCCTGTCCCTTGTTCCTCTAGCAAACATGGACAGCTGCCTATCCCCAGTGGGCCCCTGGGCACATGCCCTGGGGATAAAGAACCCGATGAGGGAAGGGCTGGTAGTGGACAATCCCTGGCCAATTGGTTTGGTTTGGGGTGCTCTTGGCTAGGGGGGCCACCTGCCCAAAGACCTGTTGTAGGGCAGAGGTAGTCAGAGAGGCCGACCTGGGAGGCCTGTAGTGAGGTAGCAGCTGCAAACCTGAGCAGGTAACACAGATGTCACACATGTTGGGGTGTGCACGTGTACATAGTGTGGACTCAGCAGGGATAAGCAGGGCGAGAGAGTAAGCAGGCTGGACAGTGCCTAGTGGAGAGGAGGTTTGGGGCAGGAGCAGGCAGGGTGACAGTGAGGGCCAGGCCTGAGTGAGCCACCATCTGGCCAGCCCGGAGCTCTGTGCAGTGTTGGACCGAGGGGGAGCCAAGCCCAGCTCTCCCTCCCTCCCCATAGCTCTGTGTGTGTGTGTGTGTGTGTGTGTGTGTGTGTGTGTGTGTGTATGTGTGTGTGACTCCCCACTGCCTCCTGCCTGCCCTGCAGGGAGCCTAGCATGGCCTGGGGGCCCCTCCCCTGCTCTCCCCTCCCCTTCCCTGCCATTCCCTGCCCTCCCCTGCTCTCCCTGCCCTCCCCTCTGCAGTCTACTATATTCTGCAGCAATATAGGTTTTTCCACTTGACTTCCTAGGGTTTGTCTTTTCATTATTTTTTTCCGTTTTTACATTTAAAAGCATTTTTTCAAAAAAGGGAAAAGAGAAGGAGAGGAGGAGCCTGTAGGGCCTCTATTCAGGCTGTGAGAAACTGAGAAGGAGCCTGAGCAGGTGGGGAGGAGTCTGAGCAGGCAGGGAGGAGCCTGAGCAGGTAGAGAGGAGTCTGAGCAGGTGGGGAGGAGCCTGAGCAGGTGGGGAGGAGTCTGAGCAGGTGGGGAGGAGCCTGAGCAGGTGGGGAGGAGCCTGAGCAGGTGGGGAGGAGCCTGAGCAGGTGTGGGAGGTGGGAGCCCAGCCCCAGGCATTCAGAGCACCAGGCAGTGGTCAGCACAGCATGTGGAGAAGGCTTGCCCCTGCTGTTAAGTGTCTCCAAGTAAGGCAAAGTCCCTCTCTGGCCTCAGACCCTCTGTTCTCCAGGTGTGGACTGGGGTCTCAGGCCCCATGGGCTGATTGTAATCAGCGATATCTTTGGTGAGAGGCTGTGGCATCTGCCTCTGGCCAGCACACAGAGGTCCTGACTTGGCTAGGACACAGGTCTGCAGCTGGCACATGGCAGTTGGGTTCTGAACAGGGATCTGGCAGCCAGTTTCCTGGTAGGAGGTTGGGTAGGGTCTGGGGAATGACCTGAGGGATCTCTAAAGGCTTTGGGGGGGCATGGGAACCCCAGATTCCTCCAGTCCTCCTGGTCCTGTGTCTGCCTAGAGCTGGGGGTTGGCTGTTTCTTGTCTGTCTGTCTGTCTGTCTGCCAGCTTCCATTGCTCTCTCCTGCAGTGTGGACAGTGGCTCTGGATGGAGTCCACTGGGAGCCCGAGGGCAATGGCGCGGGGAGGGAAGACAGTGCCCCAGGGAGTAGAGGAGTGAGTACCAAGTGACGGGCACGGGGCTGGGCATGGGAACCCTGTAGCAGCGTGGTCTGTGACCGTGAGCGAGTATCCGAGGAAGGGCCGTGTGATTGTGCACATATACACTCTTCGGTGTGCATACTCCTGACTGTGCGCACACACGTGTGTAATCTCCACCCCTTCCACAGAGATGGGTGAGACTTTGGCAGTGGGAACCGTGCCTCTCATTCCTAGAGGCGGCTGTGGAGGGGAGGGCTTTCTGGATAAGGAGGGCTTCAGCAGAGAGGACCTTGGTCTGATGGAGGCTCTAGGCACTGAGCAGGATTGCTGCCTCACTTGCCATGACCTTTGCTAGGCTGTTTGCAGCTCCAAGCCTCAGTTTCCACGTCTGTCAGATGGGGATATTAGTATTTATCCAGGGTTGAGTATGCAGACTCTTGGAGGCCAGACCTAGGCAGTGCCAAGCACAGGGTGGGTCCTCAATCATGCTGGGCCGCAGGGGCCACTCCAGTTCTCTCTGGCTGTGACAGGGCACCAGGAGAGAAGTGAAGCAGGGGTGCAGGGCTTTGCCACCCGCTGGAGCCATGTGCCCCAAGACAGGCCCCGTGAGGCAGCTCTCTGTCCCCATTCCCCCAGCTGCCATGTTGACTGTGGGCAGGGAATTCATGACACTGTTGGGCACTTACTTTCTTGTGATGCAGTGGCACAGTAAACATTCACCTAAGTCCATGCCCAGGCATGCCCACCTCCACAGCTAACTCCCCTGCCACACACAGGACAGGACAGCTGGTGGCCCACAGCCTGGTGGCCTGGCTTTAACCCTCAGCTCCTCACCCAACTCTCCATCTCTGAGAGTCTCAGTTTCCCTGTCTGTCTACTGGGAATGTGGTGTGACTCCTGAGAGGAGTGACTTCATGTGGCCTTTGTTAGGTCACAATAAGTTTATGTGGGATGCTCCGTAAATATCACATCGTCCAAGACCACACACACACACACTCAGTTTCCTGTGACTAACGTTCCCTCTCGCTGGGCCACTGCCCCCTCAACCTCCTTTTAAGCAGAATGAAGCTGGCAGGCCAGGGCGGGACAGCATGCGCTGGCCCAGGCGTGTGACTTAACCCCACACTTTCTCCCTGTAGGAGATAAACTCCCCACTTCCCACTTCCTCCTTGAGCCAGGTGGCCCAGCCCCACTGCCTGGACTAGCCTCTTCCTCCTGTCCATCTGTCTCCCCAGATGGGGGAGAAGACATGTCACCATTGGCCCATTTTCTAACTGGAGAGAGACCATATGGCCGGTTGGCAGGAGCCGAGTACCGCCATCATTAGAACGCCGCCAGCCAGTGAGGGCAGCAGGCCATTCCCTGGCTCTTTCTGTGGCCAGGGGCTGGAAGGGGTGCTCACAGCACACGCTGTGAGAACCACGTAGAGGCGCCTCATGCCTGGGAGGGTTGCATCGGTATAGACGGACCAGGTGGAAGCCCAGGCAGACATAGGCTAGTAGGTACGGGATTGACCACGACTGAAGAGCCAGGGCCAGGCCCAGGGAGGACACTGTTCGGAGGGGCACCTATAGAAGGGCAGAGGTCCCACCAAGGGGCTGGCTTCTTGGGTTCTTCCCCATGTGCTTTTCATTAATGGTTCCCCAGCGCCACCAGGGGCCTCGAGGGGCTGTGGTCTAGAGTTCCTAGCTCCTGGCAGGGTAGGGCTGGGCCAGGCAGACTGTCTGGGCTCCAGTTTCCTCGCCTGCCCCGCGCAGTGGTGAGCACAGGTGGTCCTCAGTTGCTCTCCTCGGGAGAGTGCAGGTGAGCTGTGACTCTATGGATGGCATGGCCGTCTGCCTGTGCTCCCCTGAGGGGCTTGGGAACTGGCTGGCTTCAGAGTGCTCCCTGGCGGACGTCCGCTGGTGCAGAGCTGGGGTGCAGCCTGGGACACTATGTTCACCCTGGCCCACCCCAGCAGCCGCACATGCAGCCCACCCCTAGGACCTCTTGGGTGCAGGGTCTCTGGGACAGGGATAGGGAGTGTGTGGACATTGGTGTGGGGACACCAGTTACCAGGGTGGCTCTTCTCAGATCTAATCCTTCAAAGAACCTTCTCAGGTGAAACCGATAAAAATAGCCAGTGCTTCCAGGTACTTGCTGTGCACCAGACAGCGGGTTTTGCTCACGCTGACTCACAGATTCCACAAGAAGCCAGCGAACTAGGTCGCCTTCTAATCTCACTTTATAAATGTGATGTCTGAGACACAGAGAGGTTGAGCCATTGCCTTGAGGTTACCTAGCAATAACTGGTAAAACCAAGATTTCAAATAGGCAGTATGGCTCTTGCTAGCCTCCATCAGGGAAACTGAGGCACAGAGTACTTAAGTGTCACATCCAGGGTCTGTATTCATGCTGTGGTTGGTGTTTGTGACCATGACGTGGGGCTCTGGGGGTCAAGCGAGGGACCCTGGTCACAGTCTCCTGGGGTGTGTTGGAGGAGTGGGGAGCTCAGGCTTGATTGCTTAGGCTGATGGGCAGGGCCTCTCCACAGGAGGTGTGTGCATTGCCCAGTCGGTGAAGATTCCTCGGGAGCCCAAGACCGGGGAGTTTGACAAGATCATCAAACGCCTACTGGAGACATCCAATGCCAGGGCCATCATCATCTTTGCCAATGAGGATGACATCAGGTAGGGTGGCCATGGCAGACAGTAGCCCAGGCACATCCCACTGGAGGACTTCCCTCCAGGGAGTTGGGGAAGGGCGAGGGGTGAACCAGAGTGGTGGACTCCCAGGCTAGACCCAGCCACTCTAGCAGGGCTCCTTCCCCTCTGTTTCCTACATCCATTCTGCCAGCCAAGGATGGTGAGCAGGACTCTTGGGGGAAGCGCTTCATGGACTCAGGCATGCACTGCATAGTCCCAGTTCACCTGCTGGAGGGGTGACCTCAGCCACGTTCCTCAATTCTCTGAGCTTCCTTGCTGTTTAACAAACCCAAACAAACAATTCCTGTCCAGGAGTGTTTGGGGACCAAGAGTAGGAAGGTGCTCAGTGCCGTGGGACAGGGTCTGGCATGAAGTGGGTGCTCAGTGGTAACTGCGGGCCATAGCTCAGCCCCTGCCTCTGCTTTTGGTGAGCGTGGGGCACAGGGCTTGGACATGTTCTCATTGTGGTAGGCTGGTTCCTTCCTAGACCCCAGACTCTGGTGTCTCTGAGTACAAGGACTATGGAGACCCCGCCAGTCCCGCTGTGTGTCCTCCAATCCTGCAGAGGGGTCACAGGTCATGAGCCCAAGGGCCCTCTACGGACTGTCCCCGCAGGCCCTTCCCAGCGTCCCTCCTTTCCTCTTGCTTCTCGCTTGACCCACCTTCTAGAAACCAGTCAGGTCCCTGAGGTTCACCTTTGAGAGAGAACCCTCCATCTGAGCAGAACTGGGGGAGCGGTGGGCCTGCTCTCACAGAGGAAAGTGAGCCCCAGGCTCAGTGACCCTCTCCCTGGAACCTTCTAAGGCCCATGCTGGCCCGACTTCCCTCTTTCAACCCTTTCCCACACCTTAACCCGAGTCCTGAGTTTTAGCAACACAGAAGCCCCAGGGACAGTGCAGGAGTGGAGGAGAAAGGACCCACCCAGGCAGGGGTTCCCAGTGGATATGGTCTCGAATGGATGCCCTCCAGGATGCACAGAGACAGTACAAACCTCCTTAAGGCACACAGGTCTCCCAGATATTGGTGCCAGAGCTCTTCATGCCCTCAGGGAAATGGTTGCTTAGTGGCTGCAGGCTTCTCTGGGCCGTCCCCTTTGCCCCCCGGCTCCTCTCTCACACCCCTAGAACCAGTCCCACACCCACATCCAGTTGTGCATGTCGCTTTGGGGCCCCTGCTTCTGAGGGTACCCTAGTTCAGGTAAGCCTCCCGTTGGGAAGAAGGGTGAAGGTCTTGTCCCTAGGGGAGGAGCTGGATGGGACTCTGTTGAGCCACATGGGCAGTCTGGCAGGAGGCGGGCTGTTTCTGGAAATCCACTGTGTTTTCAGAAGTGGACTGAGGTAAAAATAAATGCAGGTGGCGGGTTGGGTGGGGGATGATTGCTCTACGCCCCTCAGGTAGAGCAGGAAGCATTAACAGGATTGTGGCTGCGGTTCCATGTGCCTGCCGCATCTACCATTAGTGGTGGCCCAAGGTGGGTGGTGGCCTGCTAAGGGGCCAGGAGTTGGCAGAGAGATGAGAGCAGGGCCCAGGGTGACCTGGGGCTTGGGGAGAATGTTTTCTCGCTAGTAGTCCATTCCCTGCTCTCGTCTAGACTTCTGCCGGCCCAGGCCTAGCACCCCTGGGACCCTGGATCTGCATCCTACTTCTCACCAGGGAAGCACAGGAACAGTCTCTGGGGTCCCTGGCTCCCACATGAGAGTTTCTGGCTCCTCTCCAAGAGAGCAGTTCAAGATCAGCGGCATGCCATGTGGTCCCCTCAGCCCTGTGATGGGCTGGTCCTGTGCCCTGATCAAGGTCCCTGCCTGGAAGAGAGAATTAGGGCTAAGAGCACTGGAGGCCCCACCCTGCACCGGAGCAGCTGAGGAAGGGGGTGGATGGGCAGCTACCCTGTGGCATCCATATGAAAGATTGCCTTGCTATGGGGTGGCCTGGTGCCCAGAGAGCATGCCTCTGAGAGGACAGGGGTTTGGCAGATGTCATCTGGAACCCAAGTGGGGCAGACAGGGATTTGGGGAGACATGGATGATCTTTGTAGGGCCAGATGTGGACCCACAAAGGTAGGCCTGGATGAGAAAGGTCACTGTAGACATGCAGGTAGGCATAGACGGAAGAGTTGGGGAGCTACAGGAGGCCTGGCAGAGGCAACACTGGGCTGTGAGTCAGGGGTGAGGGGCTCAGGTATAGCCTAGGGATGGGCATAGGCTATGAGGGGGTCAGGTGTGTATGGGGTATCCTCTATGGCTGGGAGCAGGGGCAGTCATGGGTTCTGGGAGGTAGGCATGGAGGATGGGGGCAGCTGGGTAGCCATACATATCTGGGCTGGGCTGCTGTGTCCCCACAGGAGGGTTCTGGAGGCGGCACGCAGGGCCAACCAGACAGGCCACTTCTTCTGGATGGGCTCAGACAGCTGGGGCTCCAAGAGTGCTCCTGTGCTGCGCCTGGAGGAGGTGGCTGAGGGTGCTGTCACCATCCTCCCCAAGAGGATGTCTGTACGAGGTAGGCCCAGCAGGTGGGGATCATGGCCCCTGTCAACCCTCATGGCTTACTGTCCACCTCCACCCTCTGCTGTTCCCTGTCTTGTCTTGTCTCTTCATTTGCCCATAACCTCCTGCATGCAGAGGCCTCCAGCATGGCAGAACTGAGTGCAGACCCAGAACTGACCCTCTGGTGTCTTAGCTGCTTTGGGTTGTGGGATCTGAGAGGCATGCGGTCATGAAAGTGTCTTGAACCTGTCCAGCCCCACCCCTCTCCTACTTGGGACCCTTTCCCTGCTCGGCAGGGAAAACATGCGTGGCAGCATGTTTCGGTGTGGCCAGCTCAGGGCCAATGGCTAGGTCTGGGCACCCTGCTCTGTCTTGCCTCCCTTCCTTTCTGCCTTGCCCACACCCCTTCCTCTGGGGCGAAGGCCACAGCCATCTTGGGTAGGAATAGACCTCTGTGGCTGGAGTCTTGCCGGGTGTGAGGCATGATGTCAGTGTCCTGGTGATAGCCTGACTTGGCAGCACTCAGCCTCACGACGGGACAATGGCTCCCAGGGCCTTTGTTCCACTCAGGGAAAGCCCACGTTGAGTTGACAGGCCTGGACAGGCCTCAGGAGTCAGCCCCTTCATCCGACTCTCCATCACTTGTGAAGGTCACATAGCGCGTCCTCTCTTCACCTTGAGGCCCAGCCAGCACAGGCAGTGGAAAATTCCACACCACCTCAGCCACACGGAGCCACCGTGAGCACCAGACTGACTGGTGTGACAGACGTCAGCCCCTGCCAGGTCCTCATTTAGCCTCCCAGCAGCTCTGTGACTCGAGTCACAGAGCTGGGATTTGAACCCAAGACTTAAGTACCCTTTCTCTCTGGAACATTGGGGACATTTTTAAAGACACTGGTTCTCATGTGTTTTTTGTTTTCGAGACAGGGTCTCACTGTGTAGCCCTGGGTCTTCTGAAACTTGCTCTGTAGCCCAGGCTGTCCTTGAACTCGCAGAGATCCACCTGCCTCTGCCTCCCAAGTGCTGGGATTAAAGTGTGGTCACTATACCGGCCACTGGTTCTCCTCTGGAGATACTATTGGTTGTCATAGTAAGTGGGTGATGCCCCTGGAGTCTAGTGGGAGGCCAGGGATGCCATAAAACATCCCATAATAGTCCACACAACAGAGTTACTCAGTCCCACCGTAGTCCAGAATTCATCTCCCCTGTCCCCCACAGCTTAGACAGTCCCTGAACTTCCATTTGGACACCCATGGGGTGAGCTTCAGAGGGTCTCTGGGCAGGGGGAGAGGGCACTGTCCTGCTAGTGCCAGCCCTGAGGCAGGGCTGCCCGAGCAGTAAGGGAGCAGGTGTTTGTCAGCAATGGGAATGTTCTAGACCGAGGGGCAAGTGCACTGCCCGGTCTTGCTGTTTGCTCTAAGTGACCCCCTGCCTTCTCTGACCAGGTTCCCTCCATGTGCCCAGACTGACCCGTGAGGGCATCTCTGCCCTGCAGGCTGTGGCCCTAAATCACACGCACTCCGCTGGGACCTGGCCAAGCTCTTTTCATTTCGCATGGCATAAAACTATGCCATGTTTTGTGTTTTCTTAGCTGCCTGGCCCCAGGTCAGAGGATGCCCCTTTCCCTTCCTGGCCCCGCTTATCTCCGTGTCTGGGTGTGTGTGTGGGGAGGGCAGGGAGGAGGCCCTGACACCCCCATTCCCTGCCAGGGTTCGACCGATACTTCTCCAGCCGCACGCTGGACAACAACAGGCGCAACATCTGGTTTGCCGAGTTCTGGGAGGACAACTTCCACTGCAAGTTGAGCCGCCATGCGCTCAAGAAGGGAAGCCACATCAAGAAGTGCACCAGTGAGCATGCGCCTGTGGTGGGGCTTGTGGAAGGTGGTGTCAGCGGTGTGGGGCCTGTGGGGTTGCGGACTGCACAGGTGGGGCCTTGGGGGTCCAGGCTTTAGGGAGGCGGAGCCTGTAGAATGAGGGATGGTAGGGGTGGGGGCCTGTGGGAGGCGGAGCCTGCAGAAGGTGGGGCTTTGGGAGTGGAGGCAGGGCCTGGGGGCTGTGGGGCCAGATACTAGGCTCCTGAACTCCAGCCAGTTGTGGCCACCAGCCCAGTTCCCCTGGCCAAATCTGGAAGAGCCAAGAGCCTAGCTAGAGGGGATTAAGGACTGGTATTCAGAAGCTGCTCCTCACGTCTGTGGACGTGCGATGGTCAAGGCCTGAGAGTGGAATTGGTAGGGCTGGAGGAACAGGGCTGTATAGCCAGAGTAGGGTGCAGCCCACAGTGGCCTGAGAGGTCATAGTGGGAGGGCTGCACTGGGTTCTGTCCAGAGAGCAGAGCTGGAGGCGGAGCTTGCCCCTAGGTCTCACAGAGGTGTCTGACTGCCTTGGGGTTCACCGTGCTGGACTGACCTGCATAGCTGGTTCCATTCCTGCCGCTCAGCACACCGCACCCCTGACCCACCAGGGGCTTCCTCAGTCACTCAGCAAGTGCTAGGCTGGCTCACGGACTGACTGACTGACTGCCTGGGCCTGTTCTTGTGGAGGATGGAGAACAAAAGAGTCTGAATCCTCATGGAGTTTTTATTCTAATGGAGAGACAGACGATAAACAAGATAAATAAATCATGGGCTGTGTCAGAGGGAGCTGCACTGTAGAAACAAAACCCATTTGAAAAAGAGTAGGAAGTACTGTGGGGGAGGGAAGCAGCCCTTCACAGCCACAGGATGTGCCATGGGGGGGAAACTGAGCCCCAAAGGGGTCACGTGGAGGAGGTCTGAGAAGGGATCTTAGTTCCCACAAGTGCCAGGGGCTAAGGCAGGATTTGAACCGAGGCTGAGCTTCAGGCCCTCCACCCTGGGGTTGCAGCCTGGCACTTGCTTCATATGTATTTGGACCCAGGTCCTGAGTGCTCCGGGTCTGAACAGCTCTGCAGCAGGAGCCCCCTGGGTGTCCTGGGGTTCTGGGTGCTGCATCCATGTGGTACCTCACCGAGGGAAAGGCTTCTGTCCTCTGGAGTGGCCTGGGCAGCTTGGGCAGGGAGGTGGGAGATGGAGACACTCCACAGGAATCTTTGGCAGACTGGATTCCTTAGGTGGGGCAGGAGGGAGTTAGAAGTGGTGGAATTGGGGTCTGGGAGTGAGAAATATGCTGCCCTCTGGTGGCTGCAGCCCACAGGGACCAGCAGCCACTGGGCAGTGGTTCCTCCCAGGGTCACAGCCAAGCCCTTGGTGTCTGGTCTGCGGAATATGTGTGTGGGCGTGTTGAGGGGCAGTGTGTGTAGCTATGTGTGTGCACGAGTGTGGGCCTGAGCTGGGGTGTGTGTGGGTCTTGTGTGGAGGTTCCCGTGTCCTGCATGAGCCTGTCTCTCATGCTTACACACGTTAGATTTTTGACTGCCATGATCTCATTTCACCCTCCCAACTTTAGAAACCCCTACGTTTCAAGTGTCAAAGAGGCTATGGAGATTCAGGAGACAGCAGGTCAGAGACCGCACAGCACACATCTTATCAGACAGTAGTCACAGGCTGTGCAAGGAGTACAGACAAGGGGCTGAGGAGATAAAGCACACCCCACAAATGTGAGGACTTCTGATCCCTACAGCTCACAACTGAAGAGACGGCTTGGCAGTTAAGAGCACTTATTGCTCTTGCAGAGGACTCAGGTTCAGTTCCCAGCACCTACAGAGTGGCTCACAGTTATCGGTACCTCCAGTTCCAGGGCATCTGATGTCCTCTTCTGGCCTCCGTAGGCACTGCATGTACGCGGTGCACAGACATACATGCAGGCAAAACCCTCCTGCACATAAAGCAAAACCATAAATAAACCTAAAGAAAAGGAAAAGCCAGTCACGGTTTGCATTTGTTATCCCAGGGATGGAGAGATGGGAGGCGTGGGGGATGGGAGGAGGTGGTCCCTGGCTTATCACACAGTTGGCCTGGCCCACTTCGCTGAGTCCCAGACCAATGAGAAACCCTGTTGCAAACAGAAGGTGAAAGGTACCGATGGAATGACCCTGACATTGTCTTCTAACCTCTGCACACCCGTGAACATGTGTGCACCTCCCCACAAGCATGCACACATACACACAAGAAGTACAAGCATGTCTAGTTAGTAATAGAGGCTGGGCCCTCATGGGCAGACTGATCATGTGTCCTGTCCACTTGCTCCTGTGTCCCTGTTGGTGGAACATTGTGTAGATACCCTGATCATGGTTTCCCAGAGCTGGTTCCCAGGGTGGGTGGGCAAGCCTGGAAGTGAGGTGAGATGGGGCGTCCTGCTCCAGTGTCTAGGTGAGGATCAGGGATCTCTGGAGTCACTTCCTGTCTATGGGGATTCAGAATAAAGGACTGGACTTCTCAGGCTGAGCCCAGACTCGGGCTTCAGCATGGACACCTCTGAGGTGATGCCCAGGTACAATCTCAGAATCCCTGCTGCCTGTTGGAGCATGCAGGCAGAGCCTTCTGAGTGTGTGGAGCTTTGCGGGGTGCCTGCGGCCAGCTCTGTGACCCCCCCCCCCCGGCCTTGGCTTGCTCTTCTGAGAAATGGGGCTGATGTGAGCTGGCCCAGGGGTCTGCGGGAGGAAGTAAGGGCACTAATGGAGGCACTCTCTGAGCTGAAAAACGGAAGCTCTCCAGCCTGGCTGTGCATTAAAGCCACCTGGGGAGTGCTTAGGGTCCTCATCACGGGTGGGATTGGCTTTTTAAAGCTCCCTTGGTGACTTTAATGGGGACTTGGGGGGGGGGCACTGGATTTGAGGCTTAGTCCATGGGAATCACTTGGGGAATCGCGTGAATACTCATACCTGACCTCACCAGGGCAGTCTGGCATCTACCACAAGAGCTTTTATCTCATCTACAGGGTCTCTTGTTGCTTAGGTTGGTCTCAAAGTCTTGACGTAGTTGAGGGTGACCTTGAACTCTTGACCCTTCTGTCTCCACCTCTCAAGCACTAGGATTGTAGATTTGTGCCACCAGGTCTGGTTTTTTATTTGTTTGTTTTTGAGACTGAGTCTCACTCTGTAGCCCAGGCTAGTCTCAAACTTGCAGTGATCCTTCTGCTTCAGCCTTCCTGCTACTGAAACCACAATATCCAGAGTACCAGGGTTTGCCAAAAATTCCCAGGGCAGGGAGTTGTTCTGTGCAGGCACAGGGGCTTTGTGGGTAAGAGGGGCAGGAGGGCGGCAGTCACTGGTGTAGGCACAAGCAGATGACAGGATGTCATGGAGAGACAGCATCCAATGAAATACCCCCCCCCCCCCATGAGTCTCTTGGTATTTTCTGTAGTAGAAGATTCAGGACTGTGCCATCCCAAGGGTGAGTGGTTTAGACTGTCTCAGGGATAGCACCCATTTTGTAGAAGAGAAAACTGAGGCCACTCCCAAGCATCACGGTGCTAGAGTTGGCAGGATGCACAGTTTGACTGAAGTGTCGTGGCCTTGGCGTTGAGGTGGACGTCCTGCCCTGCCCACACCTCTCTCTTTCCCCTTTAACTCCAGGCCTCCTTCATCTTCAGCCCAGGCGGCCAGAGCCTGGCGGCACTTGTGTCTCACCTCCTCACTGCACGGGAGCCCGGCTTCCGGCCCTCTCCCCGATGGCACTGCTCAGTTTCTCGCAGTGGGACTGAAGCTGGCGTCCTCTGGGACAGCTTTATTTGAGACAGGAAAGAAGAGAGAGAGGAGGCAGCAAGGAAGGCCACCCTGGGGACAGTGGAGCCCAGTCCTGGGTCCTTGCAGGACAGAGAGAAGCAGCCCTCATTCCCTGGGGTCTGTTGAAGTGGTGGGGCTGAGGGGCTCAGAAGTCTCGGCACCACTCGAGTGTGCACAGAGGGCTGGTGTGCAGGGACAGGATTGTGAGGATGCAGGTAAGGACGGCACCCTGTGCACTGTGTTTCCCGACACAGCGATAGGAGCTTGTAGACCTGGGTGTGCATCATGCTGCTGGTACTCGCCGCGGTGACCTTGAGCAGGTCCTCATTTGTAACTGGCATCCTGCCACCCTGCTCAGCCTCCAGAGCCCTGGGACGGGAATGGCCCTCCCTCTCAGCCTCCCTGGGACGATGGGAGCTGACTTGCTGCTGGCCCGTGGATTGCCCACACTGACTGAGAAGGGTCATAGAGAGGAGCAGTTTGTGGCTGTCAGGCCCAGGAGGGCAATGCCTGCCACCTGCCTCCTCCATGCCCAGCCCCTCCCCAGGAGCTCACGGAGCAGGCTTGGGAATTAAAGTCATAAACAAAGCAGATGTGGCATCCGTCTTTTTGACAGCGCTGCCAGCCAGGTGATGGCTGAGCAGAGGAAGGCTCGGTTTATGAGGAGAGAGGAAAAATTTACTGTTGGCTGCTCCCAGGGGCTGGGAGTCCACAGAGGGAGGGCGGGATGGGATGGCAGGGGCTGTGTGGGGAGCTGCTAGTTACCCAATGTGCTAGCTGCAGCCGCAACAGCAACACAGCTACCCAACAGCCAGTTTAAACTGCATTCATCCATTGATCATCAAGATCTGTCCTAGGATTCTGCATTTCATCTTTAAGGCAACCCATTTTACAGATGAGGAACTGGCCTTCTTGTAGGATCTTTCTACCTCTTCTTCAGAGGGACCAAGGAAGTCTTCCTTTGGGGAAAAGTGAGGAAGGACAGTATTTTGGGAGCACCTACTGTGTGCCAGCCTTGCACCCATTAGGAACTCCTAGTTGTTCAAACTGTCAGGTGTTTGGTAGCCAGGGTATGCCCCAAACCCTTTTCTTGGTTACTCAACCAGGAAATCACTGGCTTTTATTTAGAGGCTGAACACAGGGCTGGGGGGACGGCTTAGTAAAGTACTTGCCTTGTAAGCATAAGGAACTGAGCTTAACAAGCCAGACTTGTGTGTGCCCGTGATTCCATTCTAGGAAAGTGGAGACAGGCAGATCCCTGGAACTTGGTGGCCAGTCAGCCGAGCCCACTCAATGAGTTCCGGCCAGTGAGAGACCCTATCTCAAAACAGAAGCAAAAATTAAAAAATCACTATGCGGGTGGCTTCTGAGGAGTGACATCTGAAGTTGACCTCTGACACACACACACACACACACACACACACACACACACACACACACGCACACGCACACGCACACACACACACACACACGCACACACCCCGGGGTGGGGTGGGGAGAGGCTGACTGTTCTTAGTCTCTGCTCACTCCACTGTGAGCAGACCTGCCTCAAGATTCTCTGCCAGTCTGACCAGGACAGTGGTCAGCCCGACAGCTCCAGAGAGGAGAGAGCCGGTCCTAGGGGACGTCGGAGGGAAGTTGGGAGCCTAGATAGGTTGCACATTCAAGTGAAAAGTTCTCACTGAGATGGAAGGTGACACTTGAGCAAACATCTGAGGGGAGCGAGAGAGCACCAGGCAGAGAGCAAAGAGAGATCATGTCAGGTAGAGGGCAGTGTGTGCAAAGGCCCTGAGATGGGCTCGTGCCTGCTCTTGGGGGAGAGGGAAGACTCTCTCCCAAGTGGGGAGGTGGGGAGGGGTGGCCTGGGTCACATTGCCGTTAGCAGAGCCTAGCCCAGTGACAGGATGGTAGACTCCGCCGAGGCTCTAACTGTCCCTTCTGCCTGGGAGGGAGGCTGCTGGGTGAAGTGTGGAGATGGCAAGGAGGCTGGCTGTAACCCAGGTAGGAGGGACAGGGTTAAGGGCATGACAGAGGTGAGCAGGGGTCAGGTTTTTGGCAATTTTCCAGTGTGTCTGCAGAACTTGCTGAAGTCTTCAGGCCAGGGAAAGAGGACAAGAAGCCAAGGATGGAGCCTGAGCAGGCAGTGGATGGATGCTCCTCATCTGGGAGGGGCAGGATGGAAGAGGAGTGGGCCGAGGACAGGCAGGATCCCAGGGAGGTGTCAGCACAGACAGCACCAGGAGTGAGCGGACTTGGAGATGCACAGAAGGTTGGGGAAAGGGAGAGGAGAGAAGCGCTGCCAGACAGTGAAGGGAACCCTGGGCGCGAGTGGCCTCAGCGGTGTGGCTCTAGAGGAGGCTGCAACACCCGTGAGCTCAGCCAGCTTTAGCAGGCACCCCTGCAATGTCCTGGAGGTCCCCAGGGAGACAGACCCCACACTTGGTTTCTGCTGCCATCCCTCTGTGTTCTCCTCCCCGACTCCTGCCCTCTCCAGTTCTTCCACTCTCCCGGGTCCTCTGTAAAGCGCCTGCACCCGCCTGGCCTGGTGGAGTGCAGCTGGAGTCTGAGCACTTGGGAGGCTGAGGCAGGAGGAACACCCTGGTACTGGAGGCTAACTTGGGCTATAGAGTGAGACCCTATCCCCCAAAACAAACAGAACCCCCTAACTAACCAAACAAAAACATAAACAACAGGTGTGGAGTCAGGTATCAAAGCCTGCTCAACCTGGGGGACAGAAGGGACATGGAAGTAAGTCTTGTCAGCACCGCCTTGTGGGATGGTGCAGCCCAGGGCAAGGTGACTCATGTGTGCGTGCGTGCGTGC